>JAFBJS010006940.1:245016-282504 GCA_016785265.1 Paraplagusia blochii
ATGTATATATATATATATATATACATATATATATATATACATATATCACCAGTGCCAGCATTGCTGAATGGAACAACATCTACAACACACAGTTCTACAGCTCAGAAGTAACGCTAACAGTTACGGGTTATGCTGACGAAACCTGACCGAGTCTCTGTCGCTGAACGTGCGCCCTTTCATTGTTTGAATGTTGTTTATTACAACACCAAGTGCAGATATCACATCCAGCCGGGTGCAACTTTATCCACAGGGAAACTATTCCAAACACACTCAGATGGAATTCTGCTTTTTGAAACTGGAAAAGCAGTGCGCGGGGAGCGTGTTTGCCCCATCGGATTTCTGTCTCTGTTTCTTTAGCCTTTGACAGATGAGATTGGAGAAGATGGAGGAGGAAAGTGAATGTTTTGAGGCAGAAACTGGAAGGAGGCGGGTGGAAAAGAGGGATTCTTTGGCTTGATGTAATGCATGCCAGTGTCTGTGTGTGAACTGCGCAGCACAGGTCAGTGGTTTTTATCTTTCTGAGGGCAGGAATTGGAGGGAAGCACACATCTGGACAAATGCAGATCCTCCACCCTGTTGTAAATCATAACATGTACTGTAAAGTGCGTGTACGTGTGTGTGTGTGTGTGTGTGTGTGTGTGTGTGTGTGTGTGTGTGTGTGAGACAAAGAGAGATGCTCTGTGTTTGTTGTGCAGGTCATGGAGTTTTTTTTTTTTTTTGGAACGTTGTTACATAGGAATGAAAAAAAAAAAGATGAACAATTCCCAAAGATGCAGTCTCTTTTTGTAATCTAGACTGTGGATTGTTTTGCCATGATCTGTTTGTAGCCATCAGTGAAGCCCTGGAAAGACAGGAAGTGCTCCACAGGGTTTGGAAGACGCTCTGAATGAATGGACGTCCTAGGAAAAAAAGGGAATACTTCGCGCACAGTTAATAATGTCTGTTAAAATTTTTCTGAAGACTTTATGGTTTTTTGCTGCATTGATGTCTTCTTAAATCGAACACAATATTTTTTATTAATTCACCATAATTTAGAGGGAAACAGAAGATACTGTGAAGTCATTTAGAGACCTTTAAAGGTAGAGTTAAGACACAGACAAGACATCAATAAGACATCAGTTTTTGAATGGATGGAATCAGTACCAGCAGATGAGGCAGAGACTATTGGGCAGTTCACAGATGGACACATTATAAAACATAAGGTTCCTCTGAAAATCATCCCAGGATTCTCTCTGCTTTTGAGACAAGTGTGTTAATCTGTACAACGGTGTGCTAACGGGGTGTGTTCCAAAAAAGAAAACGTGCCCAAAAACAGTGAAAATGGCACTTATCCTGTGTCTTTTTGAACACAAGTTACACTAACAGTAAAGCGAATCTCTGTTTTTTCGTGACCCCTTGTTTACAATATGAAGCCACTTAATTTGTAACATTTAATCCAAAACATATTCAAGTAATTTTGAGCACAGTCAGTTTTACATGTTGCTAGCATCCCACCTACACGAGTTAGTATGTTATAAAGTTAGCATCGCTAAAGTTAGCATAGCTAACACACCATAACGTTTTAACTTTATATACATAATGTTTATAACTACTATTTGCTTTCTGTCATTGGTTAGAGTTAACCTCAAACATTGCGTAATGTAACTTTTTGTCTTAACTGGCAGAGAGAGTGTTTCATAAAGGTTGTTATACTTGGGTTAAAAAATGTTTAAAAAATCAAGAGGTTCTAGCGAGCAGGTTCCCTATGGTTCAACAGAGGGAAAAGAACGTCAAAGGTAAATGTTAATATGTTCAGCAGAGTTAGGAGTCATTGCTGATGTTAAATAGTCACATAATCACATTGACTGATCAACATGTTGTTTTTCTCCATCTTTAAATTTAGAAATGAGTATATTTAGCTTTCTGGTCAGGCTTTAGCCTTGTGGCGTTAGTTCTTTGTCCGTTTCTCATGTGTTGCAAATGGTTACCACACATAAATGCTGGCAGTGAATCAGACAGCCCTTTCACAATTTATTTTTATGTTAATGACCCTTTACATTTCATTATGTCCCTTCTGGGCATTTACAGTTGGCTATTTCATTGATCAGACAACTGTCTGACAAGTCTCGCGGTGATCAAACGACCTTTCTTGACAGGCTGTTCCGTCGCTTGTTGGTTTGATTACATGAAAAGTGTTGTTCCGGGTGAGGTTCGTGTCCCACTGTCCTGTTTTACATGCATTAATCAGAACTTTTTCCTCTTATCCGACCCCTGTCCCTTGTTGTCTCCACATGTTGTGTGTGTCATGATTTTATAGAACAAACCACGAAAATGGCTATTAGAAGTTTCCAGTGGCCAAGTGAATCTTCTCGGTATAGAAGCCTCCATTGTACTCCTTGAGTTTAAAGCCTCTCCTCATCTGTGAGTGTTCTGAACAAAACACTTCTTGCCCTTTGAAGTCCGACTCTTCCACTTAAAAACAACCTATTTACTGTCTCTGATTGAGGTAGAGGGATTTGAACCGCCACACATGAAGACCACATGAAACGTCCATCCAAGTAAACAAATGTCCTTTGAGACTCGGCAGGAGACAGGGGAAGCTTTTTTAACTCAACCGACTGCAAGAACCCCCAAACCACAGAAGTCCTGCGTGGAGCAAACCCTCTGACGCAGTTAAATCAATAGCTGCTTGTATGAAACCACCAGCTGTCTCTTCTAACACCGAGCAAGAGATTCCCAATGCTACGGCTACTTTACAATAACATAATGGATTCTAAATATGTCACACGCCCTGAGCAGTGGGTTCTGAAACGATAAAGGCTTCTGCATCACAGGCTTCACTTTCTATAAGGAAACAAAACCAACCAAAGTGGACATGTCGACAAACTAGCACTATATTATCAAAAATAAGTATTTATCAAGTAAATATTGAGGAAAATCTAGAATAATTACATTTTATACACGGTTTCCACATGCTGTTGAATTGAGGGTGAGCAGAGATTCGACTCCAACATTTAATATTTGCCGTGCTGTTTTCCAGTGAACAGTTTTTCAGGAAATTTGATTATTGATAGGAAGGAAGTACCAAGCTCAACGCCAACACAGGCATTGGCAAATATAGTATTAACAATACAGGAGTCTAAGCACAGCGTCATGATAAACTTTCATGCAATGCAATGCAAGATTTGCTGACAAATTGTTGTATTCTCTTGCATTGAAGCTATAACATCCATAGAACAGTGACAAGATTTTTCCAAGACCACAAACATGCACCTACTCCACCTTAGAGTATGTACTCGACACACAATCCAACTACACTGGCTACTGCTGCTTAACTAGTCTGGCGTAGAGTGTAAGTCTTCAGCAGACAACTGACCACAGCTCACATGTTATTGTACTCTTAAACAGTTCTCTCGGGCAGATACAGTGAATGCAGCTCCAAATCATTGGAGAGGAGGGATATTTTTGGTTAAAAAGTTCCTGCAGAACCAAACACAAGCTGCATTCCATTGTAGTATTTCTTGACAACTATTAACTTCTCAATGTCTGCATAGCAGGAATGTGATACTCGTTCATTTCTGCACAGAGCCCTAGCAGACACCCAAACAGAGACAAGGAAACGGTCCAAGTACAACTGTGCAAGCATGATCTGGAGGAGAGTGACAGACGCTGGACGGTAATTTAGAAGCACAGGCGCTATATGCAATGCATAGGACGTACCACACAGGCTGATGTTGCAGTACTCCCATGGAGTTTTGGGATCCATTGTGTAGCACCAAGGGCGCGGGCGATTGTCTGGGTTTCTGCAGTAGTTGTCTTTTAGGCCTTTGTCACGATATCTGCATGAGTAAAAGTTGGAGTTAGAGTTAAAGTTCCTAAAACTTTTTTTAACAACCCAGCTCACTTTGTCAGACTTCCCAGTTGGCTTATAGAACGTATTTTGAGTGTGATTTGTGTGGCGGTCATAGAGACAGCTGACCCCCGAATCCCGTATTGGACAAAAATGGATGGACATATTAACCATAGCGTGCCATAAAATAATGTGCGGGCCAGAGTTTCTCTGGCGTCCTTGTTTGCGTGAAATGTCAACATGTAGCTCTTGACTTTGCTGCTCACTTTTTGGGCTTGAACCCGTGTTTGTGCGGCCTCATTGAGTCCCATCTCTGGCATTCCTTGCCACTTTCCGTGTAATCTACTTTTCCACGATAATCCTCCCCGTTGCATTTCATACACACTTCTGTTGACACACATGGACAACAAGAAAGACAGATTTTGAATTTCCATCTTGATCTCCGTGAATGAAAGTGGCCCAGGTTCAATCTCGCCTTACCTTCAGAACACTGTGGAATGCCACACTTCTCAGTTCGGACGTTGGGGTCAGTGGTGAAGCACCACGGACCACCTGATTCGTTGTCAGGATTCCGACAGAAGTTCTCCCTGAGGTCTTGTGTCGGGTGTCTCTCGGGATCGTACCTACAAGGGAGCAGACAAGCGTTCACTGAACATGTAAACCGATACCAGAGGGACTAATTGCACACTCGGCTGCACTGCTAACATATACAGTGTCGTACTTGCATGTTAGTGCTCTCAGTAGCAAAGCAAATAAATTCCTCAATGGGGAGGTTATGTTCTTGCTAAGAATTTGAAATGTGACCAGGTTACATTTATAGCGCAGGGACGGCTCGTTGAAGCAATCTTATGCAAACTAAGTCAGCCGTCCACTTCTCATTTCCAGGTTTGCACCTTTTGGCTGATCACCTTACTAATGCCTGTCGCAGCCCAGAGCCGTCATGTGTGAAGCAGCCAGACTCCGTCACAGCACAGTGAGTAGAAACAACACGCAGCAATGCTACGAGCCACTTGACGCAGCCCAAGCAGGTCATTTACTGGCAGGCCTTTGAACACACGTTTTAACCTAATCACTCTCCGTCAGCCGCCACATTGAGTCAGTGTGAAAAAGCTAACGTAAGGCTGCGGGGAAGAGGGGGGAAAAAAAGAGGGAGAAAAAGGAGTCGGGCTAAACCAAACACGTGGGGTTTGCAACAATGAGGAACAGCAAGAGATCCTTGTGCTAAATAGACAGTGTGTGAAATGTGTCTTCTGTCAGGGCGGGATGATGAAAAGCTGCCGTGTCAACACCTTCTGATCCGTGTCGACCACATTCCCCCCTCCCACTCAGCAAGAAAGTGAGGAGAGAGCAAGGAGAGGAGGGAAAAAGATGTGTATGGTGAAGTGTCTGGGTCAGGAGGAGGCGAGCAAAATCGATGGGAGTGACAAAAGAAATGTGGGAAATTAGTGTTTAACTGATGAAAAGACTGAGGACAAGTGGGGAAACAGCATCCCAGCGTCCTCATATTGGCTATTGGTTTCCCTTTTGCTTTACTCCCCTCTGTGCACTGGGCTTTGTGTGAGGCTACAACACGAACGCACAATATCATTAAACCCAGGAGTGGAACAAATCTCAGACATCCGACTGGAGCCAATGGAAGACAGAGAAAGTTCTAAAGGAGATGGATGGGTGAAATCCTCCAACCGCAGTGTAATTCCTACAAGTGTCAAGATATAACAAGGTTAAGTCCAACACTGACATTGCACTTATGCGTTTAACTAAAAACAAAACACTCACCACTCTGCCAGAGCAGCACGTGCCAAAACTCACATCTGTTGTGTGTAACTCTTAACCTTCATTTATTTCCATTGTGTTACAGTATGCCTAATTCATTATTGGAAGTTACAAGGTTTCTCGCTTCAAAAAGCCAGCATCTGGTCGAAGGGTCCGTAAAAGGCCGTGGCAGGGGAACAAGTTGAGCATAATGATGTTGTGCTAACAGATGTTGGCCAGTTATTCATCTTGGTGCCAAAGTGTGTTCCCATTGGAGGGCAGGCAGACGCAGTGCACACAAGCTCTGCTCCCTGAACGTACTGGCTGGATTTTTGGACAAGGCACGGATGAAATCGAGACTCGAAGTAACTGCTGTGAAGAAATGTCCAGCAACATGCACCTGGTGGACGCAGAGTGAGTGACGTCACATGCAGTGCGACGGCGTCCAAAAGGAATAAAAAACCCCAGGATTAAAGGACATTCTGCAAATATCCAAAACATAAATAAGGACATTTTTCTGGCGGTGCCGTGCGACAGCTGACATCTGAGAGCTGCAAAAGTGTCCCGTCCTGTTAGAGGTTTGATGAAGAGATCAAGACTGTTCTGAATTCTTTTAAGGGATCTAAAAGTAGCTCAAAGGTCTCTCGCTTCAGTATGGCCTGAGTCATCAATGACATATTGTCTTGTCTTTGAGTAATGAGAGCATCAAGGCCCTCCAAACTACCACACAATTCATCTTCAAACAATTTAGCGCAACACACTCGCCAAGTACTTTTATTCTTTCTGATGAGTGGGATTAACTGACTGTTAATGGAAACACCCGTGTTAATGGTTTGTTTATAGATCCTTAATATAGGACTATATATCAAATGTCTGTCTTGGTTACGCAAGTGTGTTTATTATTTTAGCAACACATCCACCAGGGGGCGGAGTAAGTTCTGGCTGACTTGGTTACAAGGAGGTATTGAATGTTGTTAAAGATTGATACTTAGAGAAAGACTAATGTACTACAAGT
Organism: Paraplagusia blochii; assembly: GCA_016785265.1. Classification (NCBI taxonomy): domain Eukaryota; kingdom Metazoa; phylum Chordata; class Actinopteri; order Pleuronectiformes; family Cynoglossidae; genus Paraplagusia; species Paraplagusia blochii. Next base: position 251,613 of record JAFBJS010006940.1, read on the forward strand.
TACTCCGTTCATAACATTGGGGCCCAATGCTCAGGATTAGGTAAGTCAATGCTAAGGCTTAGCCAAAAGCCAACATTTCCTTGTAGAGGTTTGACCAAAACGTGACTTTTTGAGGGTACAATCCTGAGATCTAAAAAAAGCAAAAGGTAAAACTGTGAAAGTAAAAAAAACACTGAACAAATTGAGGATTTCTCAATGGTATTTGACCAGTGGAAGCCCTTTCTTTAACTGTGGACTATGGCTAAGCTCTTCTGGGTGGATGCAAACTGCTTGCATTGCTCTATTCCAACCACACCTTTGGAGGAAGTATTTTCAGTTTGTTCTGATCTGGAATCTTTTAGAAAACATGCGATAATGGAGATCAAATAAAGCCTCATATCTGTGTAAATACATCAGCTTCTGATCCAAATTTTGAACTTTCTACAACAGCAGCTGCGTTGGCGTACCTATGCAGCGGACCTCCCACTGGAACAGAGGGAGTCTTTGAAGTTATCTATTATTATTAATGCAAATAGCAGTGTTTGACTTCTTTTCTCTTTTGGCCGGGCATCTGTACACAGGTTTTTATAGCCTTGTTTAACAATGTTACCAGGTGAAACTCTTACTTCCTGGTACAGAACCCTGCTGAGAAATCAACCCTGACCCGTAGTGGTTGCTGACCCATGAAAATAAAGTTCCCTAAAAACTTCAATTGTCCTCTGATTTGTTATTGTGTTTATTTCCATTTTATTTCCACACACAGCAGTAAAATAGGCCTAAATGTTAATGTAGAGAGTAAGCTATCCAGGTTATATAGGTAAATATATTCAGAGTTTTCATTCCCGGTAGATCACTTGAGCCTTGAGCCCGGTAGATCACTTGAAAAAGTGTGGACACTCATGCTGAAATGGTTATCAGACACTACAACAGGCATAGGCAAACTGAGGCCCGTGGACTAGATGTGGCCCGTTCAGTTTGGCAATCTGGCCCACAATTTTTTTTCCAATTTATAGAATTGCTTTGTATTGCAATTACACCTCTGCCTTTTCCCTGCAATACCCACCTTTTCCCAATAGAGGCTAGAGAAGGCTATTATTTAAGAACTTTAGCCACTGTTGCATGACTTTTACAAGTCTTATCTAAGTTTTCATGGAGGTTTCATTCTTCAGCTCCTAACCCAGCCACTGCGTCCAAATTAAGAAGTAATTGCAGCCAACGATTCCAAAAGTTACAACTACAAATTACCAAATTACAAGACTACTCTTGTCGATAGTTTGCACGAGCCGGCTAGAGAGCCCTCTCTTAGTTGTCAGTGTAAAAATGTACAAATACAAAGTAATATATTTTTTTAAATACAAGCTGCACCTAAGCCAAACAGCCCAACCCAGACAAAAAAGATTTTAAAAAATTCAGCGTACGGTCCAGAAAACACAGTATATTTGAACATTTCCCTTCTGTTTTTGAGACATTTTATCCTTTTATTTCAATTGGAAAATACAGGTGACATCATGCATGAAATGATTTGTTCCATGATCCAGTGAAAAGGAGAAGTACAACAAAGGCCAAGGAGGCTGGAATGGTAATGTTGCTCCCTGCACATGTCAATAATCACAGAGGTTCTTCATTTGTTTGGACTCTGAAAATATTTTCTGATGGAATGAAGCCTTCGAGTTTAAACCACCTGAACTTTGAAACATTTGTTCTCATGAGAACAAGACAGTGTATCTGACAGACATCTTAATTATTACAAGAATGCCGTTCCCCCTGCTTAGCAGTGGTAGCTGTGTCATCTTCTGAGATGTTTTTCCCCCCTCTCCCAGAACAGGAGTTTATCACAGAATGTTGGAAAATACACAAGGGTAAGTCAAAAAGTTAGAGACAAATAGAAAAAAAAAGTCATTATTGAAATAACAAAGCTTACTCCCTTCACTTCGTGTCAACACTTTTGCAAGGGATGTTACCCTCAGGGAATTCTGGGAGATGTCTTTCACACCAGGTCAATTGGACGTAGATATACATCTCTCAAATGTTCTTTTGGTTTTGGGAAAAGAACATAAAAATGATCCAGGGCCAATTTTCTTTTTTTCTTTTCTTTTCTTCTCAAGTATATATTTATTTATTTATATTTTATTTTATTAGGTTTTATATATAGTTTTAAGTGTTGCAAAAACATGATCAACGCTTGACAAAGCGAATAAAGATACAGTACCTAAGCAACGTGTCCTGACATGTTTTAGTGATTAAATCAGATAGATACCTTTGAAGTTGTATGATAACATCTTTCTGAAAACTTTTTGACCATTGTCCTATTATTTCAAAGGCATTTCGCAGGTAATAGTGGCTTTTACAGTTTTAAATTGTCGAGACCAAAGTTCTGAAACCTTTGACTTTTGAACTTTCTTTGTGTACTTTCTATAGTTTATTACATGTAGAGACAACTGCGCACTGTTTGGTGGTAAGACAATTATAATAATGACAATAATTACGGTCTATTTTACTGTAGAAAGTTAAAGAACTCTGTTAAAGACCAAACATCCTTTTACTTATGTAGGCTTTTACCGAAATTCCTCTGCTAGTGTGCAACTTGTCAACCATATATTGCTACACTGCAGTGCACGCTGTTAATAGCAATAGTTTAAAAGATTCTAGATTTATGGTCTGTTTTACTGTACAGTTAGTTCCACCGCAGCACAGTGGGTTTAATGATCAGTGATTTCTCTTTCCTTCTTGGATCCACATGTCAATTTCCACAGCGTGGGAAAAATTAAGTGCAATTTAATGTAATACAACTTTTTTTTAAACTCCAATCCAATGTCATCTGATCTGTTGTAACCCAGTCTAACATAATCCGATGTAACCCAATCTACCATGATACAACCTAAACTGACCAAAACAATCTAACATAATCAGGACTTTGAATCAGTTTGAAAGGAAGGGAAAAAAAATTGGAGACTTTTGGCATTTTTCTTGGAACAAAAAGGAAAAAAGAATTTTTATTTTTTGTTGCGTAATAGAAACACTTATTTAAAAATAATGGCTACTGGTTAATAACGTTTTTTATTTTGTTCTTTGCATACACTGTGTAGCCAAAGTCGTTAGTCTCCTAAAAAGTCTTTAGTAACCTACACTAGCTGAATGGAGAGAGTGGGTGGACCATCAGACTATGTGGGGAGGACTGACTACCAACTACTGTCACATCTCAAAGACAACAATAAGAGTCAATATTGTAGTCGGTCAATATTGAAAATTTTAGACACGGTATCAATATATTTGTCCATGTTAATGATGGACTGATTAACATTAATATTGGAAATGTAAAATAAAATGCATTATCAATGGTCTATATGCATATATCTATTGTAGCAGCTGACCAGGAATGTAATTAACCATTCCAGGAACTATTTTCTTGTTGGTTTGCGAACGTCAATTTTATGTCGGAAGCTCAAACCCCAAACGTTGAAATGCCCTTTCTGTTCGGAACAATCCAATTAGTAAAAACATAAAGTTTTTCTAGAAAAAGTTTCTCCTTTTATCCAAAGCTACCTTGTCCATGACTTGGATGACTGAGAAACTTTATCGACTTAACTGTTGCTATCTAATCCAATGCAACCCAATCTAACGTAATCCTACCTAATTTAATGCAATACAATCCAGCCAAACATAATCTCCTCCAATGTGGGAGTACGTTTATGATCACAAAAGTTTGCTGAAATTGAAATGTGTTTAGAATATGTCAGTTGTAAAAACAAGAAGAAGAACAACAAACATCATATGGAGCAGGTGGTGACGAGTCAAAAAGGAGGTGGAAGTCTCCACTGGAACGAGACACAGACACAGAAACAGAATTGTGGATTTTAATCTCCACCTGGACACGCTGACGGAGCATTACCATATTCCAAAAGTCAGCTGGACCTGGTGTGTTTTTGGAGTTGTACGAAAACCTCGCTCATCATATGTTTTGTTTTAACCTGTCTGGTTTGTACATGTTTTTTACGACTTATTCTTATTTTACCGTTTTCCTCCCAGTTATGCAGACTGATCTTGACAGAATAAGACTGAAGTATTGTTCAGACGGCCCTCCAACCTTGTCCAAGTTAAATAAATTATCTATATTATAAATATTGTTCGGCCTTTTCCTTGCTGTATCTGTGTTTTCCCAGTAGATGGCATCATAAAGGGTAATGAAAATGTAGGATTTTAGGTTTTATACATGACTTTTACAAGCCATTCATCTTATTTCCAACGAAAGCTCCATCTTTCTGCTCTTGACTCGACCGCCTTGTCAATTTTAGGACCATTTGAGGCCTGCAAGTAAAAAAGTTGCCCACCCCTGGTCTACTGTAGTAAAACCAAATGTGCAGTTAATATAGTGGATACTCTACACATACTGGGCTATATTTATAAAGGGCATAGTATTGTTCTCTTATTAAACGTCACTGGTGTCACTGTTGTACACAGTCAAAAACAGATCTGTGCGGGGAGATGGTGTAGACCCAGTGTATCAAGGCTGTGTCCAAAAAAGACTGACCAAAGACCCCTGATGGAACGACTGCCTAGAAAACAGGGATCAGGCTTCAGCAGCCTGGACCAACAGGATGCAGCCGAGTGCTTCTCTCTGGGAGACGAGTGAAGTTGTGTTTCCGCTCAGTGTATCTGTGGCTTTGTTCGCTCAGCTGGACTACAGACAGAACATGACTTCAGTCCATAAATCTCTGAACTCTCTCTCCCTCCATCTTCCTTCTGTGCTTCTTCAAACTCGTCATTATTCTGTCTTTGGACCCCTCGCCAGCCCCCGTCCCGTCCCCCTTCCAGCGCACGTTGCGCCCGCTCAACATATCTGGTAATTAATAAACTTTACTAATGATCTGCTGGCACAGAACCACAGATCCACGTTCCTCTGTTTCAACAGTGGAAAAAACATACACGTCTTCTACACCTGATGACCTGCAGTGCCACAAAAAGGGGGCTCACAGGGGAGGACATCCCTGCATGTGTTGAAAGAAATCTGACTTAACTCTGGATAAACGTTCAACCGTCCCACAGCCTCCTCCTCCTCCTCCTACCTCCTCTACCTCCTCCTAGCTCTCCTTCCCTTAACCCCTGAGGTGCAAGGGGATGATTTGAACATCAGTAAATCAGCTGCCGGGGCCTGTTCTATATCAGAGACAGAGAAATAAAGAAGGAGCATCCACAGGAAGCCGGTGGAGGCCCAAGGATTTGGGATGCTGGCTTTGATTGCTGCAGGAATGCGACCAGAGGGAAATGAATAATTAACACCTTCTCCTCGTTTTCATACCACAGTCCATAGGTGTGGCCAACAGTGGCCCCGGGCCTTGTGGTGTGACTGTTTTTTTGTGTGCTCAGACTGTGTTTTTGTGTCCGGAAAACTCTTCCTTCCTGCAAATTCACTTTAACAGACAGCCTTTTTGACCACACCATATCAGGTAATGTCCAACTCTCTGATCTGTCTCTTGATCTAGGAGCTACATCTGAGCTGGTTTTGATAAACCTGTAGCTTTTCTTATCCAACTGTCAACTGACTGGACCGACATTTTTCCGTTATATCTTTGCCCAAAAAACCTTCCAGTATATTTCAATCTATACTAATTCTGATGTTTTTGTGATTTTCTGGCCTTTTCCCTGCAAGATTTCAAAGTAAAATAGTTAAATAAATCTTTTGAACCTTTGCCGTCTCTCTCCAAACTGTTGGCTGTGCCTTGTTCTATTATGGATATTATGGGTTTTCGATCGGCTCTATAAACTCTGGGTGCACTTTTTGATATGTTGTGTTTTTTTTAAAACAGTCTGTTTTGCTTTATTTTGTTAAATATGCCTTTTATGGGAATTTTCCAATCTACGTAAGGGTTAGTCCTAAAATAGCTACTCGCTAGCCTTAGCGTTTCATAGTGGACTTTTGAGACTTTTAGCACTTATTGCAATATATCTGGGATTGAATTTTACACCTACGCTGTTTGGCAGTGGTGGCCTAGTGGTTAAGGAACCAGACATGGATCCAAAGGGTTCTAGGTTCAATTTCCAAATCCCTGTGCTCGAAGGTGCCCACTGTTGGGTGATGGGTTAAATGCAGTGGTCACTTTCGTTGTGTGCAGTGGTGTGAATCACAATGACAATGAGTTTGGTTTCCTGCCCTTGATTTTAACTTGAGCCCAATACATCTCCAAGTCTGTTCAGCTAATACTGAAGGCGATCCCTTTGTAAAACAAGGCTTCCATTCTCCTCTCTTTAATCTCATGGTCTTCCAGGCCGGGAATGACGCATAAAAATTTTCGCAGCTCTCTCTGATATAATACTGATATAGAACAGAGGCTTAGGGTTACTATTTTTTATTCAGTAGGAAAATAAATTCTTAAGTAGCACCTTAAATGACTCTTCACTGCAGTATTACAGTTGATCCTCAAGTTCCCTCAACCTCAGAAACAATCCATCCTGGAACATCTCCAGATTTCCGTTTTATAGACGGCGTCTCAGTTAAATACACTTTTCAAGTAAGAGCGGAGGCCACCGACCTGTGTTCATTGATGTTATTATCAGCCCAGGCCTGGCATGTGATGTTAGACTTGGTCCAGGACCTCCTTCCTCTGTAGTCCAGAGTGTCGCTGATACACTCCCTTATATAATCTAAGAAAAAGAACGAAAAAAACAAAAAAAACAAAACATAAAAACCTTTTGATATCTCCCATTCATGTTTGGAGTCGGACACAAACAGTTCCCCTGTACTCTGCCTGTGCCAGTTTACACAGCGTTTCATAATTTCAAAGTTTGATAGAGTCAGGGCCTTGACCACACGTGTGTTTTTTTTCCATGTATGGTCAATGAGACTTTTAGCAGCCTGTGTCCTGCTCTGCATGTTGTTCTGCCAAACGGACTCCCCAAAGTTTTGCAGTAAATTCTAAAGTGCCAGATTCTACATCCTGTGCTGGAGGAGGCGTTTTGGGCTTTGAACGACTGTAAACAATGATTTTTTTTTTTTTGTTTACGCCTGAGTCCAAGGCATGTTTATTCATGCGAATGAGCTCAGCGCAGTGATTATACAGCTGATTTTTATTGTGACAACACCAGAACCTGCAATCACAGACGGACTAGCTACACTTGAAGGTTCTCATGAGAAAAAACACACACACTTAAAGAGTCAGGGGAGTCACCTTTTTTTTCATACAGAGTAAAGTTGACGTTGGCTTGCTTCTTCACGCCGCGGGTGAAACGGTCGAAGGGAAGTAAGTGGCATTTCCTGTTGTGCTTGTGGAAGTTGAAGGCCCTGCAAAAAATGTTACGGGAAATAGTTTGGAGATGACCCCGGATAAAGCGGATAAACATCTCAAATATGTAAATACTGAGAGGAGGGGAGTAGTTGGAGGCCATTATAAATGTCAGTGGGATGGAAAAAAATAGAAAATATTTCTGTTTCTCTCACCTGCAGCTGAAGTTCCTCTTCACCTTGCACTTTCGAGCGCAGTGCTCCTGCGATCGGCTCTTAAGAACCACGGGACTCTGAGGACAGTCTGTGCAGACCAGCATGCGTTTCTCTGTCTTCTCGTACCTCTGTAACGTCTGATGACTCCTTTTACAGTAGCCTGCCAAAAGACAAGGACACCTTCAGTAACTGTCTTCCATCTTTCGGGTCACTGTTACTTTGGACTTGCCTCCTCAGGTTAGCATCGGAATTGACTGTTAAATAACAGATGCCACAAAAAAACCAGACTCTTGTTTCTGTTAGGTGGAAACAGCGCATCGTCATCAGCGTATGTTTGGACTTAATACGACTCAGTTACCAGAGTACATACAATTCACATATAGTGAACATATAGTATTGAAATGACCTTTAACAGATTTATATTATCTTACTTTTTCCTCTAAATAGGATTCTTAGTAAAAGGCAGACATTATGTTTTTGTAGGGACAAAAATCTAATATATTTAAATGGTGGCATATCAGTTTCTGATGAAGTTCCTCAGTTGAGGAATGAAACGTCTTTCAGCTCCAAGAAGAAGTCCAGTTGCTTACAACTAAACCCTTTTTGGATATCATGCCCTGGATGAATGAGAATCTTCACAGACACGTGGCATATTATAAAAAATATATTTCAACCTTTCAAACAAATTCAATGCATATTATAATTTCCAGATCTAAGTCGCAGTTTTTCCATTCTTTGGATTTGTTTGCAACTTATAATCAGGTGCAACTTATGAATTGACAAATCCTGAATGAAGTCCTCAATTGCCCCACAAGGGTTAAATTATGTTTTCGGAATCCATCGGATAGATGGAGTGTTTTTGTGAACTAAGATATATGGGACGTAAAAGTTATGCATAAAGGTTAAAATACCAAACGCTAAAGTGCCTTCAATCTCTGTCGTCTAAAAAATATTGGCATTGCTGGGAAAAGGCAGGAGTATGACAACAATACAAATATGTCAATTTGACAAGTTTAGTGGACCGGATCGCAAAGCTCAACGGGCCACATTTGGCTCCCGGGCCTTAGTTTGCCCATGAATCCCTATAGGTCACTAAAGATTTTTTTTTACTCACAGGGTTGTTTTGAGTAATATATTACCAATAACTCTTTTAAATATATATAAAAACTTGACAAATGTATATATACATGCCAACCCTTTTCACTAAGGTCCTTAAATCCTACAAGTTTGGAGTAGAAATATGTGTTCGTTTGTTAGCACGTGGGAATAAAGGAAACCATTTGACTCTGAGATGTTTTGTGAGATGTTTGATGAAAGCATCCTTCAACCCCCGTTTGCTTGAGGCTTGTTGGCATGTTCAAATCTGCAAACATCCCACAGCTCCTGACAGACCTTCTCGTCAGGTTCCAGCTGTTTTAGCCATACTGAGGTGAAGGACTGGTTTATGTACCAGTAAAAGTTAGAGAACGCAACCTGGCGCTCGTGCTTTAACTCAGAGAAGTTGCTGTCTGAGAAATGCAAAGTGGGTGCTGAACTTCAGAACGGAGCCAAGAAAAGGAAGACGTCCGTCCAATGGACAGACATTCTGCAGTGCTGTACGTGTCACTCATCACATCTCTCGTTTATTTTACTGATTTCACAAAAGTGTCAAATTTGCTCAAGTCTCTTAATCTCTATCCTTGGCGAACTATTAAGTTCCCTTTTCATGTCTTTTTGGCCAACTTAAGGCAATTTCCAGACTCCGGTTTAGATTCCTCCTTTTCCCTTGTGTCATCTGACTCAGGATGAACCAGGGCGACATTTATTTTCTTCTCATGTCCAACAATAAGACTGACTCTATGTTTTTGCAATAAACTAAATAAGATAGAAGCCATGTTGCTGCTTTCTTGGAAATGTAGTTGTTTCCACAGAGTAAAACTTTTTATGCGTCTGCTTTATGTACAGTTCCTGAGCCATTGGCATCTGCAGAAAAGTGCAAAACTGTCAAGGTGCAAATGGACGTGGTATAAGTCATTCTTGATTCATTTTTAAGCCTTTGTTGAGGAGTATTTCTTTTTTTTTGGAGGGCCTGGAGGGGGTGCTCGGAGGTACATCAAAAGAGAATTATATCGTAGCGTTTAACGTATGAGAGAAGCAAGTGGGTTCAAAAGCAGGACAAAACCATTATTTACATTTAAATCCTCCAGTGATACAAATCATTCATATTACCAACTGGAATAAGTTAAAAGCCCATCCTTCAGCGCGGACGCGGGTTGAATGCTGAGTTTCCGAGGGCCACGTCCAGACACTTCACACCCACTTTGAGATTAGTTACAATAGATTTCCGTTTATAATTAGCGGCAAGTGCGAAATAAATCACGCCGGGAAATCCGAAGCTACTGGGTTACAGCACCGTGCCGCAGTGCCAAGATACGACACAAGGCGCTGCGTGTGTACTTAAGATACTGTAAACTGCAGAGCAGTTTGGAGTTTCCTCCTGGTCAAAAATGTTTTTTGGGGAGGACATGTTATTAATGTTTGGGCTGGAATGGACCACATCTGGCACTCATCACCATGTTGTTCCAGCCCTGATGTCTGGCCAGGCAGCTCAATTAGATTTCACTTAGTCTCTTCCTCTCATCACAGTCGGACCGTGCTGCTATCTCCAAAAAAACCTCCAGAGCTGGGGATCATGATAGAAGGTGCTCCTCATTGGATGGGAATGAGAAATGTGACATTTAATGAGCAGAGGCAAGGAGCAGCAGAGGAGCAGATCTGAGCCAACGATGTGGAGAGGTGAGGACTCCACCGTCTCCTCGTGCACTTCCACTCTGGAGCTCAGAGGAGCAAATCTCCTAATTGTCTGCTGGATAAGTGGTTGAGTTACAAACTGTCAAAGCAACGCACCATTTGAATTGTAAAGTGTGTAGGGACACACATAAAACACCCGACGTTACATTTTTACAGGGTCATTATGAGTGAATGATGGCGAGTTCATCTGCTTTAGTGCTGCCCCCTGTCTGCATTTCTTTTTATGTTTTCAGCAAATGGTTTGGACACTTCAACATACTGTATGGCTAGATTAGTTTAACTGCTGAGTTGTCCTTTGTTTGAACATTTTAACTAACATCAAAGTTTTCTGCCCATCACTTTTTCATGTTTGCTGATATTTATTTCTTTTATCACGTGTATCGACTTGTTTTTGCAGGATATCAACACATTTATGTTTTGTGGTATTACATGTCATCCTGCAGAAAGCTTGCATACTTCTTTTTTAAAGTCTTTCATTAAGTGTTAATCACTTTCCTTCGGAACACAACTGACCAGTAGGTGGCAGCAATGAAACTTAAAAGATGCCTTGATTATTGCAATGTCGAAATGTAAGTGTAATGATTTAATAGAGGGACAATGTCAAGTTGTAGCCCTGCAAGGATGGCTAGGGCGTGGGGATTCGTCATTACCTGGTTGTCGGTTTAAAACCCTGTCACAGAGAAGAAATGTTTTGTCCAGAAATATGCACACTCTGTGATGACAAAACCTTTATCTCCCTTTATAGTCTAGTAAGCAGGCCTATCCCGAAAGCAGTGAGCAGAGAGTTTTAGGTTTGATTCCCAGAGGAACTCTGTACTTCATAATGTTAATCTGCCTTTATAATTCACTTTGGGGGAAAAAAGGGGGAAAAAGCTTCAATCATGTGGTTCAATATTGGTTTGTGGTTTAACTGTAATGGTTTCACAGACTTCTGTGAGTTGACACTGGCCCATCCTCTCACACTACTGCAGCAGTGGCTTTTATTTGTTGAACAGGCCTCTATTAAGTTGCACTGCCGCCCCCTACTGTTCAATTAAAGCAAATGAATCCAGGCGAATCGGTTATTGCAGAAGTGGAATCGTGAAGAAAACACAGACAGAGGTGCATCATCCTTGCCGCTGAGATCTGACATTATTATTTATTATCCAGGGGTTTGAGTCTGTTTGGAAAAAGGCTGCCAGGTTTTTTTTTTTTTTCTAATTTTGTTTTTTTGCTCCAAATCTTCACAGGACAAACTGACTTACTGTCAGGGGAAGTGTTAGTAACGTTTGAGACGAAGGACAGAGATGTAGCAGTTTGAAAAATGCAGACATTACGTCTGTTTGAGAGAGCGCACAATGTGGAAGTGAAGCGGCCAGATGTTCCTCCACCTCACTCCGTGCACGACGCACGTGCACGCACGCACACAAACACCTTCACGAGCCCTGTCTCTCTGCACAGGAACAAACGCATGTAAATACGGACTCTCCAGTCTCCAGCCTCTGGCGCATTTGGACCCGGTCGTGTGTGCGCGCCCCGAGGCGCGTTATGGCATTTCACTCCATGCATTCTCGCAGTCTCTGTCCTCGTCTTAACGTGTCCGACGTGAACGTCACATAGATAAACAGTTGAACGACAACAGCACCCTTGAACCCCCACAACACACTTGGCACATCCGGGTCGACAGGGTGTCGTCTCATCAAATAAGTTTAGGGGACAGAGAGGGATGAATGTGTGAAGGACACGTGGAAGTTGGTCCAGTGGTTCGGCTGAAGTGTCAGCTCCAGTGGCCCACATGGAGACAGAATGGAGGTGTGAAATATTTCAGTGGAAGTCACGGTGTGAGAAGAGAAAACAGCTCAGAGCGAAGTCAATTACACAATTCTTAAAAATAATTACTCACACAAATCAAGTGCCGCGACTTCAGGCAGGATTGAACTTGTATTAGAAAGTTACTTTTCACCGCAATTACATCTGGTTTTTAATATTTTGTAACCAATAAATTATTACTCCTGTTCTACTTATTGCTTCTGAATTACATTTTATTTTTTAAAATTTATTTCAAAGATTTTTTCTACTCAATCAAACAAACAGAAAAAAATAAAATAAAATATGACGATTTCCAATCTTAAAATGCACCGAACATTAAGGTTGAGTCTGATTCGGTCCAATCCTACTCACCTGTGTCCAGTAGACTGACCACGGCGAAGAGCAGAACCTGGTAAATCCATACGTTTGTCCTCATGGTGTGAGCGAGCCGCAGCTTGGATGCAGGTAAATATAATAAGAATATTAAAAATCCGGGTGGGTGTCGTGACAGAGTCGGTGTCTGTGTGGAAGTGAAGTCCCGGTTGTGGCTGATGAGCGGAGCGAGACTCGTCCTCTTCACTTCAGATGCCACTTTTCCAAGAAAACCGCACGTCCTCGGTTCAACCCCCTTTTACTAGACTTCACTCTGTCAGCGGCTCTCCCAACTACCGTCAAGCTAACTGAGGGCCGAACAAGTCCAATTTCCGGTTTGTCAAATTAACAGCGGATGCAACCGGTGGTGTCGTTGTAGAGACTTGTGACAAATGTGAAAACGTGAAGATTATTGTAGAAACAATGGAAACACTCATTTGATTTCCGATTTCTTTTGAATGAGTACAGCCACACAAAAAAAAAGAAAGAAAAAGAAACCAAAGAGAGAGAAAAAAAACAGAACCATCATTTTAACAAAGCAACATCACCTCACCTAACGGTAAATAAATGCATTTTATGAAAACAAGAGATAGATGGATGGACAGACAGACAGATAGACAGATATGATAGATAGACTTCATTAGTACCATGGAAGTATACACACCTTATCCTTTGTACTTCATTAGTACCATGGAAGTATCCACACCTTATCCTTAAGGAGCAGTGTCTTTATATTTTTTTCTCACCATTAAGAAATAACTATAGTTAAAACAACAAAAAAGAATAACATTATAAAAGAAAACTATAACTTTTTTTAACACACTACAATAATTAGATACAACACACTAACAACATTAAATACTGGTCTCAACCATATTACATAGGGAACTGGAAGTGTATGCCGGTGTCTTTGTATACATATTTATATTTATAGTTTAGTCTTGCGACTTCCTTGGAAGTTGAATGTTTTTGGAGTGGACATGTGACCAAAAATGATAAACAAAAAACACCAAATATATATGTATAGATATAAATATATGTGGGAACAATTATTCTGGAGGTCACATACTGTAAATAATAAACAAAAAAGAAACAAAAGAGAGAAATAAAGGCAGGAAGGCAGGAAACTATATATGTTTATAAATTCACATGTATAGGCCTGGCCTGTTGCAGCTTTTCCTTCTGTTTTCACAGGGACGCCCAACGAGTCCTTTATTCTGGAGGCCATGGGCAGCTATGTTTGTACTACTGACCTAAACTCAAAGGAATTAGCATATTCCTTGGGTATAGGAATGTAGATTTAAATAAGATTAAACCAGTCACCCAGCCAGAATAATCCAACAAGGGAAGAATAAGCCAAATAGTGGCTTGTTTGTTCACTCACACCTCGCCCCCTCCATTGATGGACGCTTAATCAGGAATATCAAAGTAGCTGCGTGCTTTTATTTTGAAATACTGCAGCCCTGACATAAAAAAAAATAGCAGCAGCGTGTTTGAAGAAGGCAATAGTTATTAAGGGGTGTTAAAGGCTGTAGAGAAGGACTTTGTCAATTTTTAAGAAGTCATTTTTAGTTCAGCTATAAATAGTTAAGGCCTGGAAAACTAGCTGTTCAGGCTCCAAGGCTTTTAAAACATGCAATTTTACACATTTCCAGTTGGTGACAGCACCGTGAATGAGGTAACACTGTTTTATACCTCGGTTATGTTTGCTGATCATCATCATCGGGCCAGAACCTCTGTCTCTCTCTCCCTCTTGTTTCTCACTCCTCCTCTCACTTAATCACTCACTCACTCACTCGCTCTGGCTTGGCTGAACAAGGCAGATGGGATTCTTTATATTGAGGGCCAAAGAGCTGGGAGGAAAGTAGTGATTGCATCCTCAGTGGACCCAGCCAGTTGCAAAACACCAAGTCCGGGTCCAGACCCGGTGCAGAAACATAAATCACAACCAAAAGCGAGCTGAAAATAGCCATCGAGAGCGTCTTCGAGCGAGGAGCTGTAGCTCCACTACGTCGTGATGACACAGATCTTCTGCCAGATGGACGCGCAGAAGCTCCAGGTTAGGACGGAGTTGTCAGTGGTTACATACACAACGGTTATTTTTAGTATTTATTTGCAGTCTTTTGTAACATAAATGTCCAGTGATGTTAATGATCAGTTGAATTGAACCATCCACATGTGAAACCACATCACTCATGTTCTCATGAAAGACAAGTCTGACAAAATAAAAATGCAAACCATCCAATCGTGGACTCAGGGAATATGTTTCAAACATTCCCCCAGAGACAAGAAATATGGAGGAGAAAACAGTGCCAGGTGTCTATTAATGGTCAGTTCCAATCCCATGTTACAGAGAAGTCACATGATCACAGCGACTGCTTGGAAAGATTTTGTTTCCCTAAATTATTTCAGGGATCAAGGCGGAAAAAGTTGGAAAATATGTACGTTTCAACTCTTTTTCTTGCTCATACTTGATGAGAAAAATAAGACTCGTAAATTGATCTGCAGTGCATGTCAACATTTAAAGTGAAAAAAAAAAGCTTTTCTTCATATGCCCTAAATGCGGTTGGTAGTTTGGGAGTCGGGAGAATCAAATCCTAACATATAATATGTAATACTGGGCATAATTACAAAAAGCAATATCAAAATGTTTGCTTAATGACAGGGAGTTAGCTAAGCCCTGGCTCTGTTATGCCAGGCTGAAATGTTATATTTATTAGATTATTCATCCATTCATATTCATCTGCTTGTCTGCAGGGGCAGCTTGCACCACCCACATCACTTTGCTCCACATTGCCTTCTTGTGGGTGGTGTGCCCACTGGAAGTTATGTGGGTCAGAACGATGCTGTGATCAGAGCACCACAGTGGATCAGAACCTGAAGCCTTCCTTAACCACAAGGCAACCACTGCAATACTATTAAACATATTTAATTTAATATATATTTATGTTGGGGGTTTTTTCATGTTTTTTTATTTTTATTCCGACAGTCACTAGATGGCACTCTAAGCTGCTGCCCTTTATTTGTTTTTATATGAATAACAAACTTAAGGAAATATATGTAATATATACACATATATGTGCATTTTATAAATGCATAAATCTGTATATAACATGTACATAACAAATATTATATTTGTGCTTTGTAAAGTATATTGATTGTCTTGATTGTGCATGAAGAATGAAATACATTATTATATGTTTACATACACATGCAGTCAATATTGTGATACATAGACTGCAAATATTATATCTATCACATATATAGGTGCAATACACATGCAACAGGTTCTGTCCCATGTCCTGATGGTTCTGTACCTGAAACTTATCGCCCTTATCGTGTCTTCAACAGCAACATGTGATACATGTCAGTGTCATGGGAACAAAGGAAGTTTATATCACCTGGTTCAAATGTCATTATTGGCCCCAGGGCAATGATACTGGCCAATCACCACATTTGATTTGAACAAACCAGCTTGAACAGGTTTTGTGTGAACAGAAATGACTTACTCTACATACTGTTCATTTTTTATGGCCCATCATCCGGTTTAATGAATCATGGTTGGAGGGCATGTCTCTGCTCGGCTTTTGTTTCCTTTTGTAATTTACGTTAACCAAGCAGTTTGTCACCTTTATTTGCACTTGTCAACTTTATTTGCACTCTATTGGATTAAATGTTAAGCAACAATCAGTTATTCTGATAAATGTCCTTCTAAAATAAATAGTTTGTGTTATTAATCAATTTTAGGTTATAACTTATTTATCTTTATCACATTTTCAACATTTTTTTAAAAACTTTTTTCTAAGCATACTTTTAGGTCCACAATCTACCACTTTAGGTCCTCAACCACTGGGCCAGGGACCGGTACTGGTCTGTAGGTGAATTGGTGCCGGGCCACAGCCTTTTGGCCTCATCTGGCTATTCCTTCCACTTGATCCATACCCATATCAACAAAAGAACTGACCAATAGAATGACTAGGATTCCATCATCAATAATACAACTATATTTGATTAGAAAATATCATAACTCAAAATGATGCAGATTCATTGATACTAGATTCTTACTTTTTATACCAGTCTGGTAGCAGAAAGTTATAGGCTGTGAGCACTTGAGAAATCCTTGTTGTGCCCATGCACAGTTAATTCAGGTAGGAAGATTTTATAGGTAGGAAAATATTTCAGAACAACGGAAGAGGTATTTATCTGCCACAACTTAACAACCAATCCGTGAAAAAAATACCAGACGTTTAACCGGACTGTGGCGCAATAAGGTTGGGGAACACTGGATTTTGATCTGCAAGGCTTCAGGTTCTAATCCACCACTGAGGAGCACTGTGTATAGCACCGGCTCCCCACTGACAGGAAGGCTGACTGTGTGAAGCAGTGAGATTTTGTTAGTGTCAGCTGTACCTGTGTCCAGGTAAGGGATAAGGAAAAGAAGATAAATAAATAATTTTAGCCCAACTTCTATCTACGAGTTCCGACCAACTCAATCAAGTCTTTCTTTCTTCATATTGACTTCTTCTGGGGACCCAGAGCAAGTTAATGTGTGGCCCAGATTTCAGCCTGGCACCCTATATTACCCACAGTTTGGTCCTACTGGAACAATCTACAGTAGTGTAGTCGTTATTAGAGAATCGTCAGAGTGACTGCTGGAGTTTTTAAAAGGTAGAAAGTTCACGATTAATGAAATTTTAAGCACCGCAGATGAAGTATACATTCCTACCGGGACGGCGTTACATATGAAAAGTGTGTATGTAAGGGGCAGCTGGAAGTGATCCAATTTAGGTACCAGCGTCCAGGACTTTTGCTGGGCCCTAACCCTTATTTGACAGGAAATCCACACTTGAGCCGTTAACGGGGCGGCTGACTTAAAGCTCTCCAGAGAGCGGCAGCAGCGGGGGGAAGAAATGGTTTGAGGTAAAATGCCAGACACACAAGCGTCTCTCATTAGGACGTGTGGAGGTCATTTAACTTTTCTTTTTGTACCTCTGCCTCCCTTTGGTCTGCACACGTGTGTGAATGTGTGTGTGTGTGCCCGCAGAAGTACCAGCAGGTGTAAAAGAGTGTGTGAGAGCTATAAGGGTGGGGTTGGGCAGGGGGGCTTTCTGGATTGGCAGCAGGCGCACCATGCACCTTACACACACATACATCCACCCTCGGTTGCAATGTCAATCAGCGTCAGTGAGAAGAAATCCAGACTCTCCGCAAAACGTGTCTCAGAACACATTTTTGTCGACTGGTCCCTTTTGAACTGCAGCTACAGTCATGGTCCCAAGTGCGTCACAAGCGTCAGGTAAGAAAGTTATGTTTGACAGCTGATCATGAGCTGGAGGAGGGCGAGGGGGCGGGGGGAGGAATCAAGGAAGTGGGTGAGCTCGTGCAAAAAAAAAAAAAAAAGCAACCAAAGCAATGGGAGTATTAATTTCCAGGATTTATGTGTTCGCTCGCAGCCTCGGGCCGACTTGTTACCGACTCCGACTGTCATTCACTCCCTACAGTAGAGAACAATGATAGGACACGGGAGGCTTGAAGTGCTGCGATGTCGAACACAACAGATGAGTAACTTCACTTAAATAAAAGCTTGAGATGTAATCGCAGTGACTGACAGGAACTGCCGTGTCTTGCGGCAGCTAACCACATGCTCGAACGTCCAATCAGATATCAGAGGTATTTTAGAAAGTAATGTGTGATCACTTGCTACAAATTCCAGCAGTGTCTTCTTGTCCCCGAGGCTGATGAGCGCTAATGTTTAGTAATTGACCGGGGTCTGTTCCTGTTTTTTTGCAGGAAAAGTGATCGATTGACGGCTAAATGGGAAATAAAGGTGCGATTATTTAGATGTGGATGCACTACTGGATTTTTCTTCTCTGGGCTCCTGTTATCAGAGACGGAATGGGATGTCAGGGATAATACATGAAAAAGTACAAAAATACCAATACCATAAGTACAAGTTATTCAAAAAATGTGAAAAATTGCGGTAATTGCCAGATGTGAGCTCAGCTACTCATTCAGAGTAAAAACCTGACAGGACAAATTAGAAAGTAGGGAAAAGGGAAGGAAAAAAAAAACACCTTGGCCTACATGTTCCCATACCAGATGTCATAGTCCATTAGCTCCATGGGGCACAGATTGCTTTCTGTATTTGATTTTTGGGCACGATAAAATCTGCAATCCTGCAAAAAGATGAAAAAAGTTGACTGTGAATAATGGTCCAATTCAGAGGGTTTGTTTCATCACATTGACTGAAGTTACGAACAGAAACTAGTGGGCAAGAGGAATGGACGAATACGTCAATACGCTGATGACGCCCTTATTTACATTGGCTAGTTCTGATGTATAACGGATTGTGCCACATTTGCCACATTATTTGCATTTTTGCAAGAAAATGGTACTGATTATTTTGGCTCTAAAGAGTACATCTGATTCTGACACTTTTATATCCTAGATTACAATGCGATAACTATATCTGCAAATTATGACTCCCAGCGAGCCTTGCACCTCGATTGTCAAGGACCGCCTCTATTGAACACAACGCCATCCATCCCTCCACTCATCCATTACCGGGTTGCAGGGCAGCAGTCTCCATGACCAGCACCCAAATCACAGAGCACTCCACCAGCCATTCTTAAACCTTCCTGTAGGTGGTGAGGCAACTGGAAGTCAACCTCCCCAACTTTAATTCAATCTCGCCCAGGAGGTGAACCCTGGTCTTCCAACACTAATGACAGAGACATTGTCTCTGGGACACCAAACAGCATCAATAAACGCAAAGGAGTTTATTCCTTCTGAGGTTAGGATTCCAACTGGCGTATATACTGGTATATTAAACTTGCTTTGGAGGCTACACATTCCAAACTCTACAATGTTCAGAGCCGAGTCCTCAGTCCTCATGTCCTCTCATGTCCCTCACTCTGCAAAGGTACTTTAACCAGTACAGTAGTCCATTCAGCCCTACTATGAGGTAAAGTTTTTAAAAGACAACAACTAAATCTAATCTGAACTCTGCCAACATTTGGCATTTGTCAACAGCTCGTCCAAACATCCATCCTTTTATCCTCGTGCCCACATCAACACTCAGCGGAAAAAGAGGTGTGGACAGTTCAAACAAAAAAAATACACAAAGCTAGCAATTCTCACCATCACTGGGCATCAGTGGGCCCTGGGAGGGAGACTGTTCCACTGAAATACTTCCCGGGGCCAGAAGCTGTCAGCACGCACAGAACAAACAGAATTCCCTGTTGTGCGTAACCAGCTGGCTGCGCCGCGTCTTTAATTAATGACATCACCAGAGGTTGAACGTATTTCAAACGGCAGTGTCCAACATGTAATAAAGGTGATTTTACAGTCGAAGAGTCTGAGTAGAAAAAGACGGTGGGGTGCAGCACTCACAAGTACTTTATTGAAACAAATATTTCATCTTAGGGCGGCGGCGGTAACGTAGCAGTTAAAGATGCATAATCGGTTCCGCAAGGTTTGGGTTTAAATCCACGAACTGCCAGGTTGCCAATGATCGTAGCACCGTCCTGAGCTGACCTGTCAGTATGGAGCAGTGTGATTTGGGTGGTGCCAGCTGCCCCTGCAATCTGGCAGAAGATGAATATGAATGAATGAATATTTCATTTTTGTATCATGACCAGATGAGATCGGGATTTTTTTTCCCCAATTTTAGGTTCCTATTCAAAGATTGTTGGAACATGGAAAAATATCAATAACTGGTGACTGTTATCTGGTAAATTTGGACATGTCAACATGGAACCACATTGGACATAGAAGAACAGTACAGGCCAAAAGTTCGGACACACCTTCCACATGATTCATTTCCTATATTTTCATGACTTTTTACATTGTAGATTCCCACAGAAGGCATCCAAACTAAACTATCTAGGGATGTCCGACATAACATTTACTGATACCGATATAAACCGATATCGCCCAAACACTTAATTTCCGATACGAATATGAACCAATACGGATATAGGCAGCTCATGTCCCCTGAAGTAGTGTGATACCAGACTAAAGGCATTCTATAAATAACTGTGTACAAGATAAACACACTACTTCAATATAAGTTAAATTGAAGAATAATATAAGAAAAATCACACATTTATTTTTAAGATTAAGATTAAGATTAAGATTTTACCATTTTGTCTGAAACAGTCCTATGATTCTTTGTGCAGCATTTGATGTAAACAAGAAATAAGAAGAACTTTCCAAAACCATTGATTAACATTATAAACTGGGCTCATTCAGCCTCACAACAATAGCCAATATAAATGGGCACAGATAGAAACAGCTGCAGTATAAGAGTAAAAAGACCTCTTTAATGAGAGAACAAATATTTCAGCATCGTCACAATGCAACTCTTCTCGTTGATGAAATTCCTATTTTTGAATACAATTAGTTCTGACATAGCCCGGCTACAGAAACTCTGCATGTTCAGTAAAAACAGCGTCTTGAACGGGTGAGAACGTCTGGTTCTCCAGGACAATGAACTCTGTGAAGTTTGTCTGATTTCTTTTTGCTCTTCTCTGTTCTTTAATGTATTTAATTCTTTTGCTCTTGTCTGTTCTTTACAGATACAGTTCTGTGCTGCTGCTGCTGCTGCTACTGCTGTGTTGTTGTTGTTTCACTGATTCTTGTTGTTTCTCTTTTCTTCTCTGCATAAAAACACCTCGTGATAAAGTGTTAAAATCTTACACCCACCCTAGCATGACCAGCTCGTTGCATTCATTAAGAATTACAGTTTTCTATCCATGAAACACTCCAGCCCACGGACATTTACTGTAGAATTGCTCACTGTAACTGTCTCTTTAAATGACATCATTAATCACGTGCCGGTCAGAGTGTCAGTACTGCTGACTCAGTTCCTCCTGAGGAAGTCCAGCGGAAGTCCAGCGTATTTGCCGAGACCACTGCTTTGCAGCATTGGATTATTTATAACCGATATCAATATAATCTGATATTAAAAATTAGGCTCATATCGGCCCGATATTTATCGGTGGACCGATATATCGTACATCCCGAAAACTATCACAAGTCATGTATTCCGGCCAATACGTGTCTAATGCGTTAAAACGATAAACTGACCGCCTTCTTGTGCCGCCTATGGGAGAGTTAGCGTTCTCTGTCTGGTCAAGGGCCACTTGGAGGTGAAGAGCTGATGTGATTATCAACCATAGATGCTAATTAAATTGCATACATAATTTATAAACATTGATTATTATACTTATAAAATACCAATCTTACGCTGGATGTTGCATTTTAATAAAGGGTATTTATCCGCTACACCTTAAAGAAGAGTCTGTGAAAAAATAACCAGACATTTAACTCGCCGCTGGAGGTCTGGTCACCCTAATTTGCAGTCAGCCCATCTGACCAGACGTCTCTCCGTTTACATTTACGCATTTAGCAGAGGCTTGTATCCAAACAACTTACAGGTGGGGAACAACATTATCAAGCGTGTAGTTCCTCTGGGAATTGAACTCTCTGCCTCAGAGTGAGGCGTGCTAACGGCTACTCTGTTGTCTCAGTGTGGACTCAGTGTTTCTATCTTATCTCCGTGGCCTGACATCGTTTACATCCAGTCACTTCATCAGGGACCAGGTGTCCACGCTGACCTGGAGCTCTACCATCAACAGCTTTGACCAACTACAACACTTCGACCCAAAGCCTCTAATTACTTTACACACCAGCTGCCCATGCAGCGACCGCAGTCCCTCCCCTCAACCTCCCCAACCCTCCAATGCACATGAAGAGGCCTAATCACTGCAGCCATCCCCCCTACTCTCACCTTTGACTTCACCGACACTAGAATAACAACCTTCATACCAACCCTCCCGACACCCCAGACCCCCCTTCCAAAAATGAGGTGGCCGCTTTTCCTCTCATGGATGACAGATGAGGGGTCGGAGGTTGTCAGACCGCCTTGCTAGTTTTCTCCCCGCCGCCTACCGCGGGATGAAACAAGAGGATGTCCGCTCCTTCTGGGAGCAACAGAGGGAAAAGTTTTAGCAATTGAACGTAGGGTGACATAGACAAATTAACGTCAGGAAACCGGGCACAGGAGCTCCTAGAGACGAGGGGGAGATTTTCAGGGTTGTGGGGGTGGTCCGAGATGAAACGTAGAGCCTGTTGGACAGACTTCAAGAGAAGGAAAGAGCTTCAATGGTAGGAGAGGTGAAGGGTGAGACTGGGAGACATTTGCAAAAGAGACATGGCCGCAGCTGAGGGACCGCTACAGGAACGGACACTTTTCTCATCAGGACGTCAGCACTCGAGGGTTGAACAATGAGGCAGAGAGCAGTCGGCGCAGCCCGGTGACCGAAAGAAGAAACAAACGCAAAAGAAAACAAACGAGGAGGATGGATAATGCAGCACTTGCTGTGGAGAAAGGCTGCAGCGAGACTTTTTTTTTCCTTCCCCTCTCCACTGCAATAAAAGCAGAGCTGCAGTCCAATGAATCAAGGCGTTGGGGGCTTTCCTCTCTCTGTTGTGTGTTATGTCCACTGCTAATGGCCAGCAGATGTGGAGGTATTTCACAAGTGTGGCTTTGGAAAACATTCCCGCACATAAATCCAATTAGGTCGGACCCTGCACACGAGCCAGCAGAGTGAGTGGAGTGAGGCACTTCTTCGGACCGCCCAAACTCTGCTCAGACACAGTTGACTTAAATAATCACATTTGAGTCAGCGGCGGAGGAAGGTGTAGATTTAGTAATGGTTAAAGAGTCCTTCTAGAGCTTTTCGTAAACCTCCCTTCCAGTTCGGGGGTTCAGACTGTTTGGGTTTGTCTGGTGGGCGGCCGGTCGTCGTCTTTGGCAGCGGTGTCCACTGAGACACAGGTGGTCCGCACCAGAGCTGTGAGGGCTGCAGTAAACAGTTTGATAAACTTATTGTTTCTTCAGTAAAAATTACGACAGTCTTCGTCACTGTTTTTCTTTCCCCAAGAGCCACAATTCTGAAGAAAAACCTAGAGATGAGCCACTGGTACCACTTTACATCATTGTTATACAAAGTCAAATGCATTATGATGCAGGAACTTGAAGTCTCATGTGGTAGAAGAATAAAAAGAAATCCTATCCTCATTCAAAAGACTTGGTTTTATATATGTATTTATAAAGATAGATATAAAGACAGATAGATAGGTATATGTTTTCCTCGTTTCCTCAATTTCATTCATTCACACACAGAAAACATGGAATAACTTAAAGCAGGGGTTTTCAAACTGTGGGGCGGGCCCCCCTGGGGGGGCGTGGTGCGATGCTGAGGGGGACGCATGTGACCCTGGGGAACATGCTTTTTTTTTCGTCGTACTACAATAAAGTGTAATTGTACATCCTTGTAAGTTGAACTATATCTCTTTCTTTTTGTTTTCTTTATGTTAACAAGGATACAATGTTATGCAGAGGTGTACCTAGAACTATTTTATAGACAAATGCTGTTATTTATAGTTGCGATGGAGAGTGGGTTGTGTGGTGTGTTTTCTTCTTGCTAGCATAACAGAAAATAATTGAGAAGCACTGACTTAAAGCACTGTTTTTGTCAGAGTGTCTTCTGTTGATGAAAGAACTGAACTGATGTTGATTATCATCAAGAAAACTCTAGGAAATCAGGTCTAACATTCAACTGTGATGAATTATTTTAGTTTTCATTATTATATTTGTGGAACCAGGAATTGAATGAATGAATGGATGAAAAAAGTAAAGAGTGGCGGGGTGGTCTAATCATTTTTGTGGGTCACAATTGACCCACAAGCGAGGAGTTTGAGACCCCCGATCTCCACCAACCAATTTCTACAAAGAGCATTATCTTTTTTTTTTTTCATTTAGTCTTAATCAATCTTAAAAAACGAAAAAAAATTTGTGGATAAAATTAATATATCTGAATAAAAAATATATTCCTCTTCTTGCCCGTTACTGGGTCACAGGGGCAGCAGTCTCCTCCACTGCTACCCAAATCACACCACTCCATTCTGTCAGCTTTCCTGTGTGTAGTGAGTCCACTGGAGGTCAGTTCTTCTCTGGAAATTTAATCAAGAGAGACGAATTTCTCAGAAGAGATGGAAATCCTTATCACGGACAGTGTGGAGACCATGTGTTCCAGCTCCAGATTTAACAAATTGCTTCTTTAAAACTTTGTTTATTGAGGTGATGTTGATCTTTGCCTGGTTTCACTGTTTAATTTACATCCAAACACATGCGTGCCACCAGTTGTGCAGCAGGACCGTATCATCAGAATAATGTTCTCTGTTCTGCTCCGGCAGGTCTGAAAACAACAGACGTCGTCCTCCCGCTGTCACTGAGCTCATGCTGGGACTGGTCCACAGAGAAGCTGTGAGTCGTACCTGGGATCCTGATGAGGAATCAGTTTTCTGGTGGCTGTGTTTGATAAACATCTCATTGGCCGTTTTTGTTTCAGAAGTTATTAAAATCGTGTCGTGACAGGTCTTTAAATGTCCTCACTGGCACACAAACGCAGCTTTACTGTGGTTTGGCATCAATTGGATTATTTGCAAGTGGCAGGAAGCATGTGAGGCAGTGGGAATGATCACTCCAGAGAAAGCTGGGGGCCAAAAATATGTGTGTAAGAAGGAGTAAAAATAACTCCAAGGTGGTGAATCGCCATATGAATATTATATTCCAATAAATAATCATCACCTCTGTGTTCCAGCAGCGTGTTAAGACTGGATGATGGTAACTAAAGTCATCTTGGACACATGGTTGCCACATCTTCGTTCCTCAGCTGCGAAACGTTTATCGGTAATTTCTTTTCATTGGAAACTGGGGGTCGACCATTGTTTGACTTCAGTTGTAGATTTCAAAGAACCATAATTACAAATGCAAACACATCATTCAAATTCATGGATCCACTGTAAAACTGTCGCCTTTGAACCGTAAATTAAATGAAAAAACATTTCAGCTCTGAGTGCTAAGTTTGTCAGAGAACCAAGTTATGGTAGAAGAAGCCAAACAGTGAGTGTGAATTTAGGAAAAAAAAAAAAAACAAAAGCAGCTGAAGATTTGTCAGAAAGCAAAGAAAATGTCATTATGCCACGTCTGAAGGAAATAAAATAAAGATGAAACGCAACTTGTTTTAAAGAAAGTCAAAGAAAGCACACAATGAAATGGGATTTATCCTAAATTCAACTGTGGGCAGATTTTAGAAACTTGGGAATGGAGACTTCATTAGTGGTAACTGGGCAGCTGATGGACTCGAACTTGAAACCTCACTGACCAAGTCATGTTTCTTAAACACTAAGCCACCACTGCCCCAAGTAGTAGATTGAGAGGGTTTTATAAACATTTTAAATCAACATTTTTGTTCAGTTAGTGGGGATATTAGCCTAGCTTCTCAATCAGCATTAGTATCAGACACATTATAATCAAAGCCACAGATATATATTGTATCTGCGTATTATTTTGATTATTTATAGTCTGTGATCAGACACGGTAAAGAAAAGGTGATGACAACGTGTATGGACCAAGAAATGACTTAATGTGGTCACTCTGGTCTGTCTGTTGCTATTGCTATTGCTATTGCTATTGCGACGACACATCATCAGTAGGGTTAACCTAACTTGTCTCACAACGGTCTAAACCCAGCTCACGTTCCCTACTGGTGGATGAACAATCCAACGCTTGGTGAATTCTGCTTCACAATAATACGAAGAGCCGACATCGAAAGGATCAAAAAGTGACGTTGCTATGAACCTAGGTTGCTATATATGGTGCTCCTTGTTGTTGTTGTTTCCTGTTTTTGTCGCCCCCTATCTATGTTCATGGAGGGGGAAATGGATAAAGAAGGAAAGACGTTTGATTCTTACAAGATCTATCCTGACGTCATTGTGAGGTGATAATCGCTTGCTGTTTCCCTGTTTACACTGCACGACTCCACTCAAGTCTGGGGCAGTTGGTGGCTGAGTGGTTAAGGAAGGTCCCTGGTTTGAATCCCCCTACCGCCAAGTTACCACTGAGCATGGATCCCAACACACTGCTCCCCCTGCTCACTACGGTGATGGGTTGAATGCAGAGGCATCATTTCCTGAAGGATACTCCTGAGGGATTAATAAAGTTCTAAAAATAAAATGTGACTGGATAGCCATACGACTGAAAGTTCAAATTTTGGCAAAAAAAAAAGTATCCTGATTGCGGCTTCAATTTCCCAAAAATGCCTTAAAAAGATCAACAGTGATTTGTCATTGGTCCCAGAGGCAAACATGACCTGTTTGATAACACAGAGCAGAGCAGAGTTCCATGCACAGAGTGTGAATGGAGTCATTACTTAGACTTGAAGGTTGCAGCGACACTGTTGTCTCATGTACCTCCAGTTACGGACTCCTGGATGGAGCAATGGCTCCAGAAGTAATAAAAGAGATTTGGTCGCGAGCTGTCATTTCCAATCCACCCCAAATAAACACGGATATTAACAGGCGGCCATTGAAATTTTCTGAAGTTGGACTGAAGTTGGACTCATGTCTGTGAACAGCAGCAGCTGGTCCAGCTCTGAATAGTTGGAGGTTTTCATCATCTTCCTCCAAGTTTGCTTGACCTTTCCTCGCCTTGTCTCGCACAGACACCCTTGTGCGTCAATACTTTGATACAAAACAGTAAAGTCTACGAAATAAAAAAAGATAAAGGACTAAGTTTGACGCGACGAGTTTGTGGAACGGTCAATGTTCTTCAGAGGGTCCTGATGAAAACCAGTCATCATGTAAAGACAGAAGAAGAAGAAGAAACGCAATGTGTTCACACCATGGTCCCTACATACTGCTGCTACTGCTCCATGTTGCTAATACATGCTGTGTGTTGCTACTTAATACTACTGTTACATACTGCTGCTGCTACTACATACTGCTGCTGCTGCTCCATGTTGCTAATACATGCTGTGTGTTGCTACTTAATACTACTGTTACATAGTACTGCTGCTACACAATGTTACTACTACATACTGCTGCTGCTGCTCTATGCAGCTGCTAATACACATTGCTGCTACATGCTACTGCTACTATAAATTGCTGCCGCTACATACTGCTGCTGCTACTACATGTTGTTACTACTACATAGTGCTGCTCCGTACTTCTGTTGCATGCTGCTGCTACATACTGCTGCTGCTACACAATGTTATTACTACATACTCTTGCTGCTGCTATTGCCTACTGCTGCGGCTACACAATGTTACTACTACATGCTGCTGCTACTACACATTGCTGCTACATGCTACTGCTACTATACATTGCCGCCGCTACATAATGCTGCTGCTACTACATGTTGTTACTACTTCATAGTGCTGCTCCGTGCTTCTGTTACATGCTGCTGTTACATACTGCTGCTGCTACTGCATACTGCTGCTGCTACACAATTATTACAGTTTTTACTACATACTCTTGATGCTGCTACATACTACTGCAGCGACTACACAATGTCACTACTACATACTGCTGCTGCTCCATACTGCTGCTACCACACATTGCTGCTACATGCTACTGCTACTATACATTGCTGCTACATACTGCTGCTGCTACTACATATTGTTACTACTACATAGTGCTGATCCGCGCTTCTGTTGCATGCTGCTGCTACATACTGCTGCTGCTACACAATGTTATTACTGCTGCTACTACATACTGCTACTCAATGCCACTACTTCTTACTGCTGCTGCTGCTCCATGCTGCTGCTACATACTGGTGCTTCTATATCCTGCTGCTGCTGCTGCACCATACTACACATTGCTGCTGCATGTTGGTCTGGCACCTCATTCACTGCCTAAATGGCTGCACGTGTGCAGGGACAGGTCCAGGTCCAGGTCCAGGTCCTGCATTTGTGCGGGCGTGAATACACACCTCGCCACACGCTCACACACCCACTAATCTGCGTCTTTAGTGGCACAGCGGGAGAGCGGTGGTCTTGTGTGGCTTTATTAAGCCAGGCGGGGCGGGCAGGGGGAGAGGTGAGATGGTCAAGTGAGCACTGCATAAAGGATGGAGAAAGGCAGAGGTGGAGGGACAGACTGGGGGATGGGGGAGTCCCACCAGGTGCTAATAGATTTCCTGCAGCTTTGAAACATTCGCCTGAGCCGGACCCCTGGAACGGAGTCGGGTTTCATCTGTGGCAAATTACCCCGGACCCAGGATTGACCTCCATTCAACACACAACCCCAGACACACGCCTGCGACAAACGTTCTGGGCCACAATTGACAAACGGGACACCAAATGTTACTCCTGCCCCCAGTGGTGTCCCTGTGCCATGGACCTACAGGTGCTGTCTGTAAGAACAGGTTTGGTTGTGAAGAATCACAACTGTAAACAAACAAAAAAAACCCAGGCTCTGGCTCTGTCTCTGTCTCTGTCTCTGTCTCTGCCCTTGGCTGAATCCAACACTCATATTTATCAGGGGTAAGGTTTCATCAAATGACTCAATGCACCTGGGTTTTTATTAGCTCTCGCTCCCATCAGCCTTGAGGATTACGCAAGACCTGGGTGAGAACATTTGTTTCTCCATCTTCTCCGTGTTCCCTACTGAGTAAGCAACAATTTGATGTGTCACACTTTCACTCAGGCAGTTGTTGTACAGTACAGTGTTTGTGACAGAGCCTGGGACTGAGACTCAGCTATTGACCCTTATTTAGGCAGTGGTGGGCGGGGAATGGGTAATAAGAGCCAATCACAGCACTTTGGACCCTGCAAACTGGTGGGTCGCAGACATTTACTGGTCCAATACAAATGTTTAAAAAATAATTTAAGAAAAAATTACCATTCAAATGAGGGACAGTGGATACACTGGTAGAAGAATGATCCTAGAGATGGTGCTACCAGGTAGGAGACAAAGAGGAGATTGACGGATGCAGTGATGGAGGACATGGAGTTTAGTTGGAGAGTGCGGCAAACCCCTGGACTAGCTGAAAGAACAAGAAAAAGAGTACCAGAACAAGTTATTGAATTAATTTTAAGCACTGAAGCATTACTCAATATTATATATTTAATAAATTTGATTAAAGTTTTCTTGGGTCACTTGGGTCTTGCTTAGTATTTTTCATACCTGATTAGGGAAGTAGGTAGTAGCATGAAGTGACTAAAATTTGTGGAAATTGGAAATGTTGTATAGACATTATGGATGTTTAACATCTATAAAAAAATATGCTTTTAAAGAGAGGGTAGGAAAATATTATGGGTTAGGGTTAATCTGGCCTTAGGTGGCAGTGGAAAGTCACGCTGTCCCTGTAATCCAGCTACGGGATGATGATGAATGAATGAATTAGTTCATTTATTTTGTTATAACTTCATTAATCCCTCAGGAAATTATGCCTCTGCATTTCACCTATCACCGTAGTGAACAGGGGGATTCAAACCGGGGCCCTTGTGGATCCAAGTCCGTTTCCTTAACCACTAGGCCACCAACTGCCCCAACAAATGAATAAATGAAGGAAAATAACTCTAAGTCAATCAATTGAAGTTGTGTTTTGGATGGCAACATTTCCAATTATAAATAGTCACCATGTAGCCCTGACCAAACCTCAGCAGTGAGAAGCCAAATTAAGCAACACAGAGGAAAACCCCCTGATCTCTGACTAACACAAGCAGCACAGTTACATTCACTGGAGCAGGTTCACGTATCTTTCCATGAAATGAGTCAAAGAATTAGCAACTACCAAGTGTTGTTTGACTCTCTCACGCAAAGCTGTGTGTTTTACTTCTAACAGGGCCACGAGTCAGGGATTTAACCCCACATAAAAGTTTAACTGTCCCTTTAAGTGACGAGAGATATAATGTGCTAATTAGCTACTTTCAGGGCTAAAGGAGTGAACCAACGCTGGCTGTTTCCCCTGTCTTTGACCTCAGCGTGCTAAAAGCGCTAATTGGTTTAGTGGCGCTGTTATGTCATGGGGGGTTGAGGCTCCAGCAGGGGATGGGGGGAGTTTGTTAACGTCTGAAAGAGATGGGTGATAAATAAAAGTGAAAAAATAAAGGGAAATATTTGCCTCGTTGAGTGGAAAAACATCTGTTCCTCAACAGAACATGCTGCATCATTCTGCTCCGGCCTTACAGTAAGAACATTCACACTCCATTCCTGCTGGTAACTGACGCTCTACACCAGTGGTCTCCAATCCCTGGGTTGAGGACCACTGGGGACCAGCACCCGAGCTAATATTCAACAAAGAAACAAATGCAACAAACCCGAGCTACATAACTCGGGTTCACATACATACAAATATATAGATACACACACACATATATATATATATATATATATATATATATACATACATATATATACATACATACATATATATATACATACATGTACATATACATATATACATAGATATATAGATATACATACATACACATACATATATACATACATACATACACACACCTATATATATATATTTGTACATATATATAAATATATATATATATATGTATATATATACATAGCCTAGAATTATGGGAAAATTATGGTGGTGGGTGGTTGGGTGGATGGATGGATGGATGGATGGTTCTAATCCACCAAATGACTTTCGTTATCAGC
>JAFBJS010006942.1:7668-20707 GCA_016785265.1 Paraplagusia blochii
TAATTAATCCACAACGGTAATAATCAGAAAAACTGTGCGATTGTTTGACAGCTACGCTGAGATCATAAATACATTTTCTCCTTAATGTTTTCATTTTTATGTTTTTATCTAAGTCGGTGTCCATTCTGACCACTACTACCATGGAGTTTGGAGGGATCATCTTTCTGTCCTTTGTCCCTTCTACTTGATGGTAGGATGATGGAATATACCAGGCTGCTACACACTCTAGTCAGTAAAACAACTATAACAAAAACATGGATTCTTGGAGCAAATCGAGATTTTCTTACAAACTTCTGTCCGCACGACTTTGTGACATTTCAGAAAAACCACAATGCTGCTTAATTGCTGCTTGATAAACGAGGTTGGCGGCGTGGCAGGCTCTAAGCACCATTAACCCTCCGTATAGATCCAGGGCTGACTTTATGGCTCGTGTTGGCAGAACGTTTTCTATGAGGGCGATTTTTCAAGGGTCCTATCAATAACCAATGGCAGCGTAAGCTCCCAGGGCTGAGCTGTGAGTGATGAACGCGACTGTGTCATCATGCCGGGAACGCTAATGAGAAAACAGTTCCAGCTCCTGGTCCTCCGACGCACGCATGATTACAGGGGTTGGTAAAATAGGACGGAGGTTGTGCTGATGATCACTGATGATGAATATATATTTTCTGCAGTATCGGTTTCTATAAATACTACGATCTGCAGCCAGATGTGCAGACTGTCACAGAGCTGTGGAAGAGAGGATTGAGTTACAGTGACCGGCCTGTTTCCCTGTTGTGGACGACAGAGCGTGGGTGGATGGGTTGATGGGTGGAGGAAGACAAGTGAGCATGGGGGTGAAGGAGTCAAGGTTCCCCCGAGGGTTAGGAGGTGGATGGTAATGTGGAAACAGGTGTAATTAATCTCCGGCTGGGGGAGAGCACAGGGGCAGCCAAGTGTCTGTGTCATACAGGCTTAGATGTTTTTTTTCAGTTTCTTTTTTTTTTTTTTTTTATCACGATGGCCCCCACACCGGACCCCTGAGGCCGTCCTTCATTCTTATTTATGAGCTTCCACGCGGTCACTCAGCCTCCACTGTACCACCTCTGCATTGATTCTTCAAGGTCGACAAGAAACTAAGCTTCTGTTGTGAGCAGGATACTTGAACGGCTTTAAAAGGTTAGTGCGTGCAAGTGTGTAATTGTTAAGACATTCACGACTTCTGACAGTATTTCTGTCCAAATCTGGCCGTTCAGGAGACCTCAGAGACCACGGCCACACTGTTCAAACCCTAGGATGTAGAAACACAGGAAGTAGCAGCACATTCTTATATCATTGTTTTTTGTTAAATCACCTCACGGCTAGCTTAGATATATCAGATATAATTGGACCTGGCCAAAAAATAGTCACCACCAAAAAAAAGGGTCATAGACTCTAATATTTCGTTGGACCGCCTTTAGCTTTGATGACATTCTCTGTGTCATTGTTTGGATAAGCTTCTGAAATGTCACAAGATTTATTTCCATCCAGTGTTGCATTAATTTTTCACCAAGATCTTGCATTGATGATGGTAGAGTCTCCAGTAAAGATTCTCAATGGGGTTAAGGTCTGAACTCTGTGGTGGCCGATCCATCTCATGCTCCCTGAACCAGTCTTTCACAATAAGAGCCCGATGAATCCTGGCATTGTCATCTTGGAATATGGCCGTGCCATCAGGGAAGAAAAAAAACCCATTGATGGAATAACCTGGTCATTCAGTATATTCAGGTAGTCCGCTGACCTCATTCTTTGACCACATACTGTTGCTGAACCTAGACCTGACCTTCAGTGGGAGGCTCGTACCTATTTGCTTAGTTAAATCCATGTGGCGACAAATATGTTTTTGAGGTGTCTTGAAGTGACACTTAGGATTGGTAAAATTTCAGAACATCCAACAAGTCACAATATAAAATTGACGCACATCCAGTACAAAAACCTGCTATAGTCAATCAATAGAGTGGTCAATATAAGTTTTTTCCACTTGCATTAAACAGGAACTCTAAGAACTCTACTCTAACTATTGCTTGAGCAGCGGCGGTCGTAGTTGGAGCAGAAATATGGATTAGATTCATTCATTCATTTCTGGGTCACAAAGGCAGTTGGCAGCACCCAAATCACACTGCTCCATACTGTCAGCCTTCCTGCGGGTGGTGGACATTGGACACTGGAAAGAGCAACTAAGTGGCAACCTGGCAGCTGGTGGAACCTGAAGCCTAGAAGCCAAGTCTGCTTCCTTAACCTAGGTCACCACTGCCACCCATATAATCTACATTATTGCCTTAATAAAAATGTGCAGCTGTGAGCTGACACCAGAGCCAACATTTACAATGACAGTCATGTCAAAGACAAAAACAATATAGATAATTCAATACCTAGGGTGGCAGTGGTGGCCTAGTGGTTAAGGAAGCAGATCTGGATCGACAAGGCTTCAGGTTCGAATCCACCAGCTGCCAGGTTGTCACTTATACCATTTTCACACTGGCACTTAATTCGGTATTCACTGCAATGCAAAACCAGTTTCACTCCCCGTTTGCGTTCACATTACAAACTAACGCGCATACGCTCCTCAACTAATGCGCATTAACTAATCCAACTCTAGTTGGGGGTTTCAATACCAAATTAACTAATACTGGTGTAAAGCAATAAAAAGTAAAATGGTTGTCGCTCCCCACGTGTGTGAACACAACACCCATATTAGTTTAACGAGTTTGTAAAATGCTACAGGAGCGGCTCATCTCCTTCTCAACCGCTAGAAGTTACTGCATTATTAGGAACAGGATTACAAAACTCATATTTTCTCTCCTTATCTTCTTCATTCGTTCTTTGTGTCTCCTTCTCATCGCTTTCATATGTCGCCTTGATCTTTTTTTAACCTGCTCCATTTATTCCTCAAAATTGCACGTGCGTTTGTTGACAGAATTCATGTTGAATAAAACCACATATTAACGAGATCTCGTTATATAACCACGTGATCAAATTGAAACTGGACCATAGTTAGACCAATGCGGATTCGCTCCCGTGTGTGAATGCAAAGCGGGTATCAAATGCACAGCGAATACCAAATTAAACTGAATGTGAATGCAAAGTGAATCGAATGCGGATTAGTTAATACGGGATCGAATCCCGAATTACCTACTTCAGTATTCGATTTCGAATTGAATGAGAAAACGGTGTTAGTTGTCTAGATTCTAGCACCATCCTGACCCACATAACATCCATTGGTCTCACCACCCAAAAGAGGCCTCACAGTATGGAGCAGTGTAGTTTAGGTGGTAGTCTGCCTGGCAACGAACAAGCAGAAAAAAATGAATGGGTGTAGATTGTACAAATCAAAGTATCAAGTATCTGATTCCCATGCTCCTGTGACCAAAGTGAACAGTGGGCAGTTTTAAGCACTCAGGGCGCAGTGAGTGGGGATGGTGCCTTGCTCAGTGGACCTGAGTGGTAACTTGGCAGCTGGTGGATATGAACCTGAAACCCTCAAGACCCAAGACCACTTCCTTTACCACTAGGTCACCACTGCCTGGTATGACCAGGTAGAGAGGTGGTGCACTTAGAATAAGTGGAATTAATGTTTGAGATTTCAGCTCGTGCCTTCTCTGGGAATCGAACCCTGGTCTCTCTTATTATGATGGCTTCACTACAGAACTGTAATCTATACCAAAGTAACTGACTATGGGTAAAAAAAATAAAAGAAGGTAAATAGTGCAGTGTCATTCTTTCTAAGAGAACTTTCTGACCTCTGTGCATAAGTGAGCAGCTGACCGTTGAGTGAGGCTGGTGAGATTTAAGATGGTGGGAGGATCAGATCTCTGTGTCCCAGCAGTGAGATTTAGGCTGAGGGTGAGGAAATGCCTGTTGCATAATTTAACTCACCCTGAGAAAACCGAGTTGTCAGGACGAGATGGTTCAATAAACACTTCTCAGCTTCCTCACATTCGGCCCAGCTGTTCCCAGGCTCTGCAGAGGTTTGATTCAAATGATTATCTCAAGGTTAGGATGGATGTTTCTCATGGTACCATTTGAACTCCTGTATATACTGTAAACAACTCATGTATTTTCACCACATTTTTGACGTATGACACTTCTCTGCCGTTGACCGTTTGATAGAAACTCGTTACTCTTCTGGAATTATATGGCTGTGCCTGTGTGCTGCAGAATTTTATTACCTGTTATACAGGAACTGAGCATTAGCTGGTATTTTTCTTGCTTTCCTGAGTATTTGTTGACTGGTATAAACTGATTTAGGGACAATATCTGTGTGTATCACTTTTGAGTTTCACCATTACAACAGATGATCAGACCATTATGTAAAAAACAGGGTTTTCATAGGGAGATATCTGAGGGTGACTGTGGGACCAGCTGCACCTGACTGTGGAACAGTTACCCTTTGTTCATGCAGTGAAAGAATCTTTCAAGAAAAAAATAAAAGAAGCAAACTTTTTGCCATTCCAATCAACACTATTGCACAGAACGAAATGTGATCTCTGCATTTTACCCATCACCACTGTGAACAGTGGGCAGCTGAGGGAGCACAGTGGGCAGTGAGTGGAGGTTGGTGCCATGCTCAGAGAACCTCAGTGGTAATCTTGCCGCTGGTGGATTCGAACCTGGAACCCTGTGGAACCCAGTCAGTTTCTTAACCACGAAGCCACAACAGCCACTGCTATTAGTGGCTGTTTTCACATACTGTGAAATTCCTATTAGAATTTCACATACTGTGAAAGGCCTTAATTTTAAAAAATCTGATAGAATGTGTAATATGTAATGATTGCACAGTCCTGATGAATAAAAAAGGTAAACGAAATGAAAAAAAAGAAATATATATATATAATCACCTAAAGAAAAAGAAATCACCAAAATGTTAAGTTAAGTTAACCTTTGTTAGGGTTAGGTGTCTTCAACAACATGGTATGACCCAAAAGCAGCGCTGACAGGCTTTTCTTCAATGTTCAAGATTTCATTAAATTAAAACAACAAAAAATTACATGAGCTAAACATAGACTTTTGCCCGTGTTCTTCTCACTAACTCTCAGATGGTTTGGCTTCTTCAGCCAAAACCTTCTAAACCGCAGCTTAACATACAGCAACAACACTCGTCAACTCCAAACAATGACCCCACAAAGACTGTGTGAGGGAGAGGGGTATATACAAGTATATTAAGGGCACCAGGTGACACGAGTGATACAAAAACACAGGTGATAACACTGATTACTCACACCAGTAAACAACAGGGAAGGGGACAGACCTCACAACCTTTATATATTCATTAAACATTAAGAAAGCAAAGCTAAACAAATGACGAAAGCTAGCACTAGGAAACAACTCACAAAGGAATAGTATAAATATAATACATCAAGTATTGTATTTACAAAAAGCAAGGCAATATTTCAGAAATAAAAAATATATAGCACCAGCGCAGGCCTAGCAGCTAACATGCAGCCCGGCTAACTCAGTCGGTAAAGAATGAGACTCTTAATCTCAGGGTCGTGGGTGTGAGCCCCACGTTGGGCGATGGTTTTAGGGCTGGAGGGTTTCTATCCTGTGTATCCTATAATTTACCATAGGGTGATCACCGAGGGGTTAACAAAGATGAATTCACTTTTATCCAGCGCAGTGTTCTCACACATGAAGACCAGTGTTGATTGACTGCTGATGATGATGTAGATTCATCAGAAAATACATTTACTGTAATGATCGAAACACGTTCCTATTGGTCTAACGCTTGATGAATTCTGCATCACAAGTTTAGAACCAGGCGACATTGAAGGATCAAAGATCAGTAGTTAAAGTTGAAAGATAACTATATGGCGCACATAAAAGTTTTACATTTTCTTCAAAATGTGTGGCAAGCCCTGTAGTGCAGTGTGCCCTATGTGTGTTGTTTTAAGGCGGAAGTAGTGGAGGACGCCATGAGAAAGGGGGAAGTGCGAGCGTTGTTTTTCCTCCCACTCTTTTTTAAAGATAGCACACTTGTATGTTTGTGTGTGTTGTTGTAAAGCGGACATGGTAGAGGACACCATGAGAACGTTAAAGGGACAAGTGTGTGCATGGTTTTGCTGCTGCTCTTTTATAAACAGCACACTTGTTTGCTTGTGTGTGTTGTTGTTGTAGGCAGGTGTAGTAGAGGAAACCATGAGAACTTTAAAGCGGGAAGTGTGGGCGTGGATTGTATATAAAACCCATGCCCTATGATCACGTGCCCTTATGTGTGTGTTAAATATAGTAATGGCGCATAACTGAGACTGCGTCTTTTAGTACAGTCCGTCTTATGGTCGTGAAAATACTAGCTTCATGGCTAACTACTTAGCCATGAAGGCCACGGTGATGGTTTAGCCGCGAGTTACAACGCACTGTGCATTTGTTTTTTCCATGAGAACAGGAAGGGCTGCTTTATTAACTGGACTGCTCTGATTTACAGAGAATGCAGATGAAAAACCTATGACAAAAACACGTTAGTGGAAATGATCACCCATGATGCTGCCGTGGGCCGCGGCACCAATGGGCCATGAAGATGCCCCACTATCACTTATTAACTCCGTCGCCATCGTAATGATGTGGCCGCGACGTTAATTCCATTTCACACTGGGACAAACCACTGGCAGGCACAGCAGCACCAACGTCATTAGAGTTAGTGTTCATGTCCAATGAGCAGGAGGAGCAATTCATTCATTTACATGAAGTGAGTTTGGCTGATGAGAAGCCGCCGCAAATGGAAGTGTCTCACTGTGAAATAACTGTGACGTCTTCGCTCCATTGATTTTTACATTTTAGGAGCCTGATGTTGTTGACAAAAACATCTCCCTGTCTTTTACATAACCAACCAAAAACAACTGATGTGACGATGCAAATGGCAAGAAAGTTTAAATTGAAAGAACAACGATACTTAAAACAATACTTCATCTTTACCTGTTGTAAGTACTTTCAGAAGTTCATTTCTGCGTACTGTAGTAAGGTGGAAACTCTAGTTTCATGTTCAAATTTCTATCGTTACTCAATGGAAGATTGGTTGGTTCACACTGACACAGCAATATGGCGATAACTTCACATTTTTAACAACATTAACAGTGCAAATCTAGTTGGCAGTGGTGGCCCAGTGGTTTAGGTTCGAATCCACCAGCTGCCAGGTTGCCACTGAGGTGATCTGAGTATAGCTCTGTCCGTGGGCTCACCACCCAGAGGAAGGCTCACAATATGGTGCAACATGATATGGGTGGCGCCAGCTACCCCTGTTACCCGGCAACAGACAAGCAGAAGAAGATGAATGAACAATGCAAATCTTAAAAAATATCAAATATAAAAATAGTCTCATAGTTAAAGAACGCCTGCTTTAAGACAAGAGTAAATTCAGGATGTAGACATTTGCCGTTTTCACATTGGCCCTTAATTCACTGCGACGCGAAACCAGTTTCGCTCCTCGTTTGCGTTCACATTTCAAACTAACGCGCATTCGCTCCTCAACTAATGCGCATTAGCTAATCCCCGCTCCCCGTGTGTGTGTGAACACAACAACACCCGTATTAGTTTTACCAGCTCGTAAAATGGTACGGGAGCGGCTCATCTCCTTGTCAAGCACTAGATGTTGCTGCATTATTAGGAACAGGATTATAAAACACTTCCTCATATTTTCTCTCCTTATCTTCTTCGTTCGTTCTTTGTGTCTCCTTCTCATCGCCTTCATACGTCGCCTTGATCTTTCTTTGACCTGCTCCATTTATTCCTCAAAATTGCACATGCGTTTGTTGACAGAATCCATGTTGAATAAAACCGCATATTAACGAGATCTCGTTACATAACCACGTGATCAAATTGAAACTGTTCCATGGTTAGACTAATGCGGATTCGCTCCCTTATTGTGTGTGAATGCAGAGCAGGTATCGAATGCACAGCGAATACCAAATTAAACTCAATATGAATGCAAAGTGAATCGAATGTGGATTAGTTAATACAGGATCGAATCCCGAATTACCTACTTCAGTATTCAATTCCGAATTGCATGAGAAAACGGTGTCCGAGATCAACCTGGTCTTGCAGTTAAGTTTCCACATTTTTCCCTTGAAAGAAATAAATGATGTAGTTGGGTAACACACAGTCAAGGAAATAATTATTAGTCAACCTTTCTGTTTTCTGCAATTTCTTGTTCAATTCCACAATAGAAACATATTTTCGGACAAATAAAATGAAAACAACTAAAAGAGTTCTTAAGAGTTCAATGTCAGAGCTGATATCTAGGTTTTCTTGATCGTAACCAAAATCCCTTCAGTTCTTGCATCAGTAGCTATGGCATTGTACTGTACTTTAAATTCTTTAGGTAATATATTTCAAGTTGTACCAGGCATTAGAACGAACAAGAATTTGAAAAAAAAAAAACAAGGGGCTAATCCTTTTTTCATAACTTTAAATGTTGTAAAAGTAAGGGAATTACTATATTTGTCAAAGGGCCATAATTTGAAACAAAAATCCACATTTTTGTCTACTGTGATTTTCTTGGGATTCCAGTCATAGGCAAAGGATTGGATGGTTCAGTG
The DNA here is from genome assembly GCA_016785265.1 of Paraplagusia blochii. Lineage (NCBI taxonomy): Eukaryota > Metazoa > Chordata > Actinopteri > Pleuronectiformes > Cynoglossidae > Paraplagusia > Paraplagusia blochii. The sequence goes on from JAFBJS010006942.1 coordinate 16,212, forward strand.
AGACCAATCCAGCCTTCAAGCAAAAAGTATACAGGCTCTTACATCACCTCTCTACCCCAACCTCCTCCATCTCCCTCACTCCCTGCTGCTGACAAATGAAGACCTTCAGAGGACACATTGTGAAATACATGAGTCAATCCTGTCCATTCACAGACACTGACCACGCACATATTTAGTTACGCCGATCCCTCCCATCAGCACTCTCTCCGAGCAGTTAACAATATCAACCAGCTTATGGAACGGTGCGAGCAGCGGGCGGTGGATGGTGAAAAGAGCTTTGTGGGGGAAATTGAAGAATGCTGAGAATAAATGTTTGCTCTAAAGGATGTGCCGGCAAAAGTGTGCTGCGTTGGTGAATAAATGATGAAGAGGAAGAAGCCCCTGTCCTGCTGAGCTTGTCAGCTTCAGATTTGTGTTTGGCTCTCGATGTGTGTGTGTGTGTGTGTGTGTGTGTGTGTGTGTGTGTGTGTGTGTGTGTGAAGGGCTGACGGGAAAAATGGTTTTGTTTATAGACTTTTATTCTAGAGTCAATATTTAATGATGGTCCACATCAGAGCTCTCTGAAGTCCATAAAAGATTGTCTTCCTTTTCTTATCAATTACTAGGGCACAGGGGCAGCAGTCTCCACGACTGCCACCCAAATCACATTGCTCCATACTGTGAGCCTTTCTGTGGTTGTTGAGACCTTTGGAAGTCAGTACTTACATGGATGGCCAATTATCTTAGCATCAAAATTACATTAATTCCCATATATCATGGGACTTTGTTCGCAACGTTGGGATCACAGTTAGTTACGAGACACGATTTCTTCCTCAATCAGGAATCTGTGAACGTCAACAATTTTCTCTAACCGGTCAAAGCTCTTCTGCATCATTTAAAGCAGTGCTACCCAATCTTTTTCTGTTATGCCCCCCCCTGCAAGAAGAAAACAATTCGCGGCCCCCCACCCCACCACCCACTCTCCACCACAACTATAAATAACAGCATTTGTCTATAAAATAGTTCTAGCTACACCTGTGCATAACATTGTATCCTTGTTAACATATTGTTCATCAACTGTATATCACTAACAAACCAATGTCCTGCTGCGTAGCATCAATTTCATCCATCTTTAATACATCTTAAAGCCAATGACTGTGATTCTCCTAATGTAATATAAATGAAAGAAAGGGAGAAAATAAAAACGAGTTATTTCATAAAATCACAGAAACAAAGAGTAATTATTAGGAGGAAATTATCTAATTATTGACAGCAGCTTCAGGTCTTTTCAGTCAAACATGCTTGTGTGAAATTTTCGACCACTTCTTCTGCATTCAATAGTCATGCCCTACATTTGTCCATTAGCTCCACAGGCTGCAAAGAAAATGTTAAAAAATATTTTATTTTGCTAATTAAAATTAGCAAATTAAAACGTCTTTTAAGTCATTTCCACTTAAAACACTGAAAGTGTTCGCTTCTTTGTGCCACAGTGAATCACACAGTTGCTACAGACTTGTGAAAATGTCACCAAGTCAGCAGGGACTTGAACTGTTAATTCCTTTGCCGCAAATAAAGCAAAGATGCCGGGAAGCCGAGGCCAACGTGTCTGCGGTTCATGAAACGAGTCTGACATTATTTTTATTGCACCAGTGTGATGACATCACAGGGGTAGATTCAGAAACACACAAAGAAGAAGTCCTCCATCCAACCACTAAAAATAGAGCTTCGTGTGGAGCTGGTTGTCACGTGCATGTTAATTTTTGAACATACCTGAGTCACAGTAATGAACACAAGAACACACACACACACACACACACACGCACACACACATACGTGTTGCAGTGCATGTGTGATGAGCCTTGGAGGCGTCACCTGCTGCTGCTGCTGCATGTGGCAACATTCCTTGTGTGGCGTCGACAGGAAGAAGGGCATTGTGGGATAGCAGCGACGACAGCAGCTTTTGAGACTGCAGCAGGTGCCGTCAGACTATTGTGTTCCCCCTGGCTCTGATTTCGGCTTCCCGTCTTTTTTCCCCCCTCACTAAGTCTCAGTGGATTCTGTATAATCTGTCCTCCATTGACAAAAGAAGTATTCTTTATATGAATACATTTGCAGGATCAGAAAAAATACAAGCCTTTCTGGATGTCACTATGTTTTTTTCCAGATATTCAGTCTCATCTGTTATAACAATGTTTCCCAAAGACTGGGTCGAGAGATGGCCACAAGAAGTTTTTTTGGGTCATCTCACACCATGTTTCCTAGAAGTCCACAGTCATTTTAATTGTTCAATTACTCCCAGTTTACAATTTACTTCAACTTACTCTTGAGTAATACTAATTCTTCACATATTATTCGGTTTATTATAATGTCCCTTGTATGTTCTGCACATGTAAAGGTATTGACAATAAAGCTGACCTTGACCTTGACCTTGACCTTGAGTAATACTAATTCTTCACATATTATTCGGTTTATTATAATGTTTCATCATCAACACATCTAATTCCTTAAACATGGTAAAAATTAGCCGTAGGAAGTTCGAATATTTTACAAAAAACTGAACACATGTAACAATGAATGATTCAGAAAACCATTACCAAAGCATACCAAAAATTAACTTTTTTTAATTAAATAAAATTCTGCCAATGTCGTCAGGCTAATGCAATTTCTCAGGTCAAATTTACAAAAAAATTAATTCATTTAACTTACAAGCCTGAGAAGCTACAGTAAATAAATTTTACATTGAGCTATGCCAAAATTTCAGTGTATACATGGTTTAACTGGCCTCCTCAGAATATACAACATTGAGCACCCATCTGACTGTCGGGCAGCACACCTTAATCTCAGCAACATCTTCTTTTCTTCTCTTTGTTTTGCTTGACCCAACGTTTTCCATCTCTCTGTATCTTCTGCTTTAACTCCAACTACCTCCATGTACTTAGCAAGATCAAAATAAATACATCATCAATATATACTGTATGACCTCGACCATATTTGTCAAGCTGGTTTCACAAAGGGCTTCTGTGCAGGTTGGTTGTTTCAACTAGTGGGTTCTTGAACCTGCAGCCACAGTGGCCTTTTGTGGAACTAGTTTGACACCTCTGACCTAGACACTAACGTACAGTTTATGCCACCGGACTGGAATGTCTGGCCCAGTGACAAGGATTGGTTGCATTACTGCCACCTATTGATTGCCTGAGAAGCATTTGTTACCAAGACTCACAGTTAGCAGCACAGCTGAATTTTAACTCAAAGGTGAACATTTCTTATGAAAACACAATTGTCAAATGTGGAACTAGGCCTATTCTATTTGATTCCCATCTACTATTAAGTATATTTGGACAAATCCAATACTAGGACGTGCAGCAAATCCTACAATAAGGTACCAGGTTGTACTGTAGTAAACCACCCACACAGGAAGATCAGCAGCTCAAGTAAATATACAACACATTCAACACCATTGCTTGGATAAATAAACATACACAGGTCAAACACAGTGATGTAAATAAAACATTCGCTCTATGAAGCCAATGTCATGTAAACACATTACTGAATTAGAAAACAAGGGGGAAGAACATGTTATTGTGCTGACAGCTGTCAATCATTTATTGTCCAATGACTCAAGAAGGATTATTCCATGCATTTACAAACACAATAATAACCCACAACTGCCTTTCTCGCTTATTCTATGAATATTTAATGGAACACAGTAATGAAATCGTGTTGAAGTCAATTAAACAGTACAGGCTTAGTGCAGTTTGCTATTAATAAACCATGCTGAGCTGCTCAGAACAACCAGTTCTTGATGCAACAATGGTAAAAAATAGAGCAACACCATTAAATCAGATAAAAAAAAGACAACATGGAGCAGATATAAAAAGAAAAAATACTTAAAATAACATCCAAACAACATTTGCAAACCTAGTCTTGGAGAAGACTGATGCATATGCTTCCGGTTAGCATGCCATGATCACCACGTTAGGTATTTGCATTGAAAAAGGGAATAGCTAATGCTGCAAGATGCTTAGTGCGCCGCACAGATTTACATCTTTTATTTGTAAAACGGATGCAAAGAGGGGAAAGACTGAGATGTCAAAGGGTTCGCACCCTGATTTTCAGCTGTGTGTTCACATGCATTGTCCTGGACACTTATTGATCCTGGGAGGACTGAGGAGAAAGACGATCAATAGCTTTTACATGAATGCACCACAAGCAGTTTCAGTTTGTATGCATGTGAGAGCTGGATCAGGACAAACACAAAATGCTCCGTGTGAGAACCATCGGGAAAGTGTAAAAATACAGCTAATTGTATGCTACATAATCATTATTAGTTAATAATATAATATGTTTACATTCTTATTATCTTCTTATCAAATTAACCTATTTTAAGCATGGTTATTGTTTGTGGGAATTTTCTTAGATTTTATTGAGTTACTAATCCTCAAGCTTCAGTGCAAAAAAATACCAATCTTATAATATATTCTGTAATCTAAGTATATGTTACTGTACATGTGCATGTA
>JAFBJS010006942.1:24140-40261 GCA_016785265.1 Paraplagusia blochii
TAGTGATGTAGGAACGGAAGTGATTTTTGTCACTGTCAATAAAACCATGCAAAATGGCCAGAAATCAGCTCTGAAATTAAACTTAATTATGAGCCTTTTTTTTGTTATAATATTTGTCCAGATTAATGTAGATTAAGTGGAAGCAGACTTTTAAATGGACAAGAAATTAAAGAAAGAGTGGTCTAATCATTTTTCCATGACTGTAGATAGATCGAATGTCGACATCGAATGTTGATTCGATGTGGCAACCCCTGAAAAAGGGACAAGACAAAAGGAGAAGAAGAAGTTGTCTGGTGACAGTTCTCCTATAAACCAGCGTTCCACACTTTGGTAGACCTGGTGTACCAGCTGAATCACTTCATGATTTATAGTCCTGTGATGTAATTCAGCTGAGTTGCAAGTGTTTTATGATGTTTGTCCAACTTTACACGACCCAAGCACATGGAAATGCTTTTGTGTGACTTTCCATCCATCTCTGCTCACACAGTCATTTATATTAAACAACAATCACTCTGGGCTGTTGTTTCCTGGGCTGTTGTTTTGCAGACTGGTACGTTAACACAGTTTTGAAATATGTATGTTCATCTGGAAAACAACAAGTGAGCCGTGATGATTGTGAGTGGAGTGGGTAAAAAAACCGAACCGCGACCCATTCACAACGGGTCCACGAACCACTGTTGGGTCTTGACCCACCAGTTGAGAATCCTAGATATAGACATAGTTGACATTGCTGTACTTGAAAAAGGACAAATCTATCTTAGAGGCAGGACTGTGAGAATGTATACACAACATATTCATTGTTGTACCTAAAAAAGTTATACCTAAAATACAAGTTATAGTGTAAAAACAAGAACTTAAGGAGATAACCTCAATAAAATACACCAGTGAGTCAAACTTTTTTTTAAATCTCATCTTTTAGTTTGAAAAACAAAAAATGTGCTGAGTTTACATTGTACATGAACAGCACAGGGATATAATGAGGAGAACTACCAACAATCTGTCATTCCTCATAAAGACGTTGAGTATGGAAACAACAATTCAGTCTAAACCCAAGATCTCAATCTTCTTCTTCTTCTCTTTTCAGCTTGTCCCCTTTTCAGGGGTTGCCACAGAGAGTCAACATTTCCCATCTCCCCCTGTCCTCTGTATCTTCTATTCTGACTCCAACTACCTCCATGTCCTCCCTCTCTGCATCCATCAATCTCCTCTTTGCCTTCTACCTGGTAGCTCCATCTCTAGGATCATTCTTCTACCAATGTATCCACTGTCCCTTCTCTGAACATGTCCAAACCATCTCAATCTGTCTTCTCTAGCTTTCCTTCCTGTCTGTGTTGTCCCTCTAATCACCTCATTCCTGATCCCAATCTCCTATTTTTTTCAATATTCCCCGTTTAATAAAATCTTATAATCATTCTTTCAGTTTAAGTAAAGCTGTCCTGTCCATCTCCTGGGAGTCACACCTGGACATGATCTTGGTTCTCTAAATCAGACGTCTGTCTTGTCTTGGCTCACCCATGTAAACAGTGAGAACTGCCAGAACAAAGAGTGTCTCACTCACTGTGACCTTCCTGTCTGTGTTGTCCCTCTAATGACCTCATTCCTGATCCCAATCCCAATCTCCTATTTTTTTCAATATTCCCCATTTAATAAAATCTTATAATCATTCTTTCAGTTTAAGTAAAGCTGTCCTGTCCATCTCCTGGGAGTCACACCTGGACATGATCTTGGTTCTCTAAATCAGACGTCTGTCTTGTCTTGGCTCACCCATGTAAACAGTGAGAACTGCCAGAACAAAGAGTGTCTCACTCACTGTGATTTTCTATCATGACTTATCGTGCCAATGGCTCTGCTCTCACGAAGGACGTGTCAGTAAAGTACCAGCGGTACATGCTAGTGGAGCACTGGAGTCTTTACCTTGTATGACACATGTCTAGGAAGCGATGAACCCTGCAGCTCACTGCTCCCTGGGACATTAGTCAGTACAGACACATCAGGGCTTCACTGCTGCTGTTACTGTGTGTTGGCTGCAGGAGTCTGTTTACTTCACATGTGAACCATGAGATTCTCCTCTGACAACACCGGTCAAAATCAAATATATTTTGGTTTTTGCCAAAATAAGAACAAAAGGAAAACGGGAAACATTTGGCATTTTACATGGAATGAAACCAGAATCATTTACATTTTTTTTTATTTTGTTCTTTAAAATCCTGTGTAGCCTACATAATTGGTCTCCTAGTCTAGTCTATGGTAGTCTACAATGACCTGATGAGGTTGACTTCCTGTGACGTTCACTGACTGAATGGAGAGAGTGGGTTGGACCATCAGACTATATGGGGAGGACTGACTACCAACTACTGTCACATCTCAAAGACAACAATAAGACAATAACACAATATTGTAGTCTGTCAATGTGGAAAATGTTAGTTTCAGACACAATATCAATATATTGGTCCATGTTAATGATGGACTGACCTTTATTGGGTTTTTATTACTATTATTTTTCTTTATGTTATTACTCAGGATCTACCAACACTTCTTTGGAGATCTACCGGTAGATCCGGATCTACCTATTCAGCAGCCCTGATCTACGTTATCTAGTTGGCCATAAGTATTTCTTTGGTAAAATACATCTGAAATACTGTTGTGTTCTTTTGTTGGGATGAGAAGACATTCTGAGATCCAATGCAACAACATTTTTAGTTTGGCAACAATAAAGTCGAATTAATATATATTTTTTTGTTGTAACTGTTCTAGGAACGTCAATTTTATGGTATGAACCAAAACTTCACATGTAAATACTATTTCTGTTTGGAATTAACCATTGGCAAAAAACTCTCACTGCGAGACGCACTACTGCACATGGCAAATTATGGCCTCGGCATTAAACTCAATCCCAAAGCAAACTGTGGGCTAGAGCTCCTGGGGAGCAGTGAGACAGGAAAGGTGCCTTGGTCAGAACACCTCAGTGGTAACCTGGCAACTGGTGGACTTGAACCTGGAACCGTCTGGATCCAAGTGCAGTCCCGTTACCACTAGGCCACCGCTGCGTCAAGCTACTCGGAGCATCTATTTATAAGTATTTTCTTTATAAAAATAGAGATGACATATGGTGGTAAAAAAACTGTAAGGATTGATCTAATTTGTAGCATTTAATTGATCTAAAATAAAACACTGTTCCTCAGTAATTTATTTGAGCTCAATTAAATACTGCAAATTGGTTCATGTTAGACGACGGACCTTTAAATCTACTGTGACATTCATGATGATTAAAGCGGACGAAGATGGATGGATGGAATTATAAATGAAAGCCCTTTCCCTGGAACGACATTGCTGTTAAAAAAATGGAATATTCACCACCTACACTGATGAATTGGTTCAGATCTGTGAACCACACGACCAGATGAATGTGTTGAAAGGAGACAGAAACTCTGTCAATGCACGTTGTTTTTCTGGGACCGGCGCGGTGAGTGTTCTGCTCTGCTCTCCAGTCTGGACACTGTCCAGCAGAAACAATCATTATTTCCTTGGACACCGTCCACAGAAGGAAACGCTGGCCGTCGACAGTGAAACTGGATTACTTCAGTACGATAGCAGTTTCAGCCGCACAACAGCTGGATATACTGTGTCTTTGTTGTATCTCAAAAGAAAATAATAAATACCTTCTGTGTTGGACTGACTCTACTGTATCTCACATCATAATAAAGGTTCCCCAGAGAACACTTTTGCACCGTGTCCTCTGTCTCTCTGCCTAGTCCTGAATCCTGGTACTTCTCCCTCAACACAACGGCTTCGATCGACTGATCACTATCATCAAATCCATCTCAGCTCCCTGATGGTGTGAGTTTCTCACTTCACTTCACCACAGACTCACTGCTGTGACAGATCCATGTGGTGACATTTATCTTCACAGAGAACTGACTGGTGGGGTTTGAAGTGTCAATCATCAGTGACGTGTTTCTGTATTTTGCATTTTACTTCAGAAACAGGAATATCTGATAATATCTGTGCAGCTCTCCAGTGATGGATCTGATGAAGATACTTTACTGAAGATGACGGCGTTACAGTCAACAGCGATAGAGTAGAAAGAACGTGTGTTTAGTGCAAGGAGAGTTTGTAGGATTTGCTTTGGGGAATGAAAGATACAAGAGGTCTTTGAGTTCTCATTCTAAGGACGATGTCACCTGATTGTCTTATGAACTCCATACTGTATAAATAGTTAATATCAATAGGTAAAGGTAATGGAGACATATAAGGGCAAGGAATATAAAGTGACACACCGATAAATAGATATTTCGAGGGCTACTGGACTTGAAGATCTTCACCTCTTATCCTAGAGGTTCTTCAGTTCTGCTTCAATTTTAGAACTGAAACTCGTGAAACGTCTTCAAGAAACCTACTATGCCCAGTTGCCTGGATGACCTGGATGACTGATAATCTGCACAGACATAGAGAGACACAATGGTTACGTCCTAATCTATGACTTTGATGATGCCTTATTCAACCACTCTGTTCACCAGCTCGTTCCTCTGTAAAACTTGTTTAAAACAACAGCATATGTTGGATAATGGAACAATACTGTCTTTATAACTTCATGAGAGATGGCAACACAATCACAAATAGGCCATAAAACATAGATGTTCTTAACTGTGGACGGCATCTAGTATATGATCATCATTTTGGGGCAGTGGTGGCCTAGTGGTTATGGAACCAGACTGGGGTCCAGAGGGACTAGGTTCAAATAGACCAGCTGAAAAGTCACTGCTGAGGTCCACTGAGCATGGCACCGTCCCCACTCACAGCTCCCCGGGTGCTTAAAGCTGCCCATTGTTCACTGTGGTGATGGGTTAAATACAGAGGTGACATTTCGTTGTGTGCAGTGGTGTGAATCACAACGTCACAATGACAGTGTGTTAATTTCCTTCCTTCGTTAACAATGAACCAAAGTTACACCATTACCATTAAGGTTTATGTGCTAACAAGAAAAATATATATTTATGACTATAAATACATGAACATAATAGAAAATACTGATGTGGTTACATCAGTAAAGGAAAGTATTTTCCAATTCAATCAATCAATTGTTTTTGTTACTGGGTCATGGGGATGGCAGTCTCCACTACCACCACACAAATCACACTGCATAAAAGCTGCTCATCACCCTTCCTGCAGGTGGTGAGACCACTCAAATGAACCAACCATTCTACCCTGGGATTTGAATTGGCCCAAGACGTGGAGCCTAGAGTTTCTCACCAACAAAAAAGACATGTGACTGGTTGCCTCTGTGCCAAAGCTGCACCAGTAATGCTGTTTATTTTCTACGATGAGATTGAGTTTTGTGTCGGCAAGGAATTGTCCAATAATGATATTCCACATAACACCTACTTTTTTGCTGCACCAGTTTACACCTACATTCCGTAATGGAATCAAACAAACAAAGAAATACCTGAGACACCATCGCCCACCGGTCCTCACAGACAGCCCTCCTGTCTAGTTAGCTGTGAATGGAGGTCACTGAATATGAGCCAAACACATTTTCAGTCCCGGACAAAACAAACAGCAGAATAATGATCTGTTTTCATTGTCGCACAATGGATACAGCTGTGTGGACACTGATGGCAGTGGTGGATGCAGACTGTCACTGTAATTGTGTGATTTTGACATTTGTCTTCATCTGCGCATGATTGTTTGATACCTGTCCCCGTTCGGGAAACAAAAACAAGAAAAACACGACGCTTCGACACATAAAGAAACGTCCATCTGATCCTTAAAAAAAAAACATATAAATTATATATTGTTTATAATGAAGTTATTTAGAGAGGTTTAAGGCTCAATGTTTTTTCTTAATAGAATAAATCCAATGAAATATAAATATACCAACAGTATTTAATTAAATACATTATGAAGCACTTGAATATAGTAATAATAATGATGGTGATAATAATAATAAAATAGTGTCTGATTATTGATTTCCTGACCTAGAAACTAGAGGAATGGAAGTGCCATCTGCCTGAAAGAGTCTGAAGCTGTCGATGAAATAATAATAATAAAAGTCAAAATATAAGTCAGGTTTTTCTTTTGGCTCTCCAGTAAATACTGCATAAATGACCATGTATTTCACGCTTGGTTAAACTGTTACATCATAATAACACTGTTGTGTCTTCATTTGCATTTTGTCCACCCAGTCACACATCGATCTGTCTTTGATTATCATGAGAGTCGTTCATCGACGTGTCCTAACCCAGATCAATCTGTGCCCTATAGAACCATTCAATAGTCGGAACCTCTTCATCTTAGTTACTGTACTTAGACCAGGAGGGCACAGGGTCATTGGAACAATGGGCTGATATTATGATTATGTTGGAATCTTAATCTGTTTGCTGCCAGAACAGGAACACAAATCAATAACCTTTTCCCTTTTTGATGAGAGATTAATTGGATGTAGGAAGATGAGCTGGAAAGTTTTTCTTCTTCTGGGACTGAAGATGTCTTAAGTGCCAAGTTCAAAAACAGCTGAGGTCAGTATACTACGGCAGAACAGTACTGCACCGTGAAGTATATATGTACAAAATTTTAGACCTTTTCCACTTGCAATCAAGAATGGGTGGGTGTCTGTGCTCTGTGTGCCCTGAGTGCAACCTCAGCAAAAGATGAAGTGTCCCTAATAGGATCCCTGAGGGATTCCTCAGAAATCTTCCACACACTGTCAGCAGTCAGCACAAAGTTGGAATCTAAAACTCAAGAATTGAGCTAACATGGTTTTCTATTTACATAACATTTACTGACTATATACACACATTTGCTGACAATTATGTGTAAAGCAATAGGTATAACCTAAGAAATTAGCATTTCATGAAACATTGTGTGAATATTGGGGAAAACAGTCTGGAGTAGACATTAAGCTCAAGACAGTGCCTTAACTGGACCACTTGGTGGGATTTAGTCAATTTTATATAATTTTTAAAAATTTGGATTTTATTCGTGTCAACAGTGGTGGTTAAGGACTTGGGTCCGCAAGGCTTCAGTTTCGAATCCACCAGCTACCACATAGCCACTGAGGTGCTCTTGTGATCTCACCACCCACAGGGATGGGTGGCGCCAGTTGCCCCTGCGACCCGGCAATGGACAAGCAAATGAAGATGAATGGAAACACCTATAATGTGGTGTCCACACTTATCTGGCTTGGGAACTTCTATTCAAAATACAGACATGGGTGATCGACCTACATTGAAGACATTTAATATGGGGAACCAGAAAAAGTGAGTATGTGAAAACATTTGGATCAGGGAGAGGGGTTTTATTACTGTATTATCCACACTTCTGCTGCCTATGCTAGTACAATATACATACAGTACGCACATACGACATATATATATATATATATTTATATATATATATACGTGTGTGTGTGTATGTATACATATATACATATATGTATGCATATATGTATATATGTATACATATATGTATATATATATAAGCACAGAGGCATTTATCCTAGTTTAAATTGTGAAGGGAAAGGTTTACAGGACGGTTGTGGGACAAGACATGATGTATGGATTAGAGACACTAGGTATAGACTAGGAAGACTAGGTAACTAGGAAGACAGGAGGTAGAGCTGGAGGCGGAGGAGTTAAAGATGCTGAGATACTCTTTAGGAGAGACAAGGATGGACAGGATCAGGAATGAGGTGATTAGAGGGACAACACAGACAGGAAGGTTTGGAGAAAAAGCTAGAGAAGACAGAATGAGATGGGTTGGACATGTTCAGAGGAGGGACAGTGGATACATTGGCAGAAGAATGATCCTAGAGATGGAGCTACCAGGTAGGAGACAAAGAAGAGATTGATGGATGCGGTGAGGGAGGACATGGAGGTAGTTGGAGTTAGAGTTGAGAATACAGAGGACTGGGGGAGATGGACATTGTTTACTTGCTGTGGCAACCCCTGAAAAGAGAAAAGTCGAAAGGAGAAGTCTTTTAAATTGCTCAGGATCAATCAGCAATCCCAGGGATATCTCCTAATCTACTTTTATCTACTAAGCTTCTACCACTGTCCTCCTCTGTCCATAGGACAAAGAATACGGTATTAGATAATTGATTCATTTAATAAGAAGTAATATATAATATATAGTAACCAAGACCAGTACAACATCTGGAAACAGTCCAAATCATTTGGTGTTTTTCTCTGCCGTCCTCCGACAAACCTGAAATAAACCCTAAGGTTATGTACGTTGTCAACCCAGAGTCCTTTATGCATGTGTGTCCTTGACAGGTTACACCATCAGGCTCTCTGTTCCAATCACTAATTGGTCTTCACTGCACTAAACACATCCAAGGGGAAAATAAAACAAGGAAGAGAGTGAGCTTTAGTGTATGTGTAGAATCCTGCATACATGTATAATCAGCAGCCTGATCTGTGGCCCATCAATGAGTTTAATAGGAGAATATAAAGTAAAGCACGTCCAGGTGGAGCTGTTCTGCTTCTCTAGGTTGTAAAGGGAATGTGGAAACGCTCTCGAGTTCTTCCTCACTGCGTGCGGCATATCTCTGAGCCCAAAGTGCTGGCTGGAGGTGATCATTACAACAAGTAATTAAGCAGCTCCTCTCTTTAGCCGACTGAAGATCGGGAGTGTGATAGCCATTAGCGCTTTCCATTTTCTTCTTGTTCTGGCTACGCTGCACAAAAGAACAGAGAATGTGGCTGAGAGGCGACAGGCCATGAATTATCTTCAAGGCTGCTATAAAAGACATGACAATAAAGGGACACGTTGGATGAGCTGAATATGAAATTCCCTCTCCACCATCAGGTGCTTTTCTAAGTGTATTCTCCGACTGATGTAGTCGAGGCACGCAGACTAATTTAGAAAATCAATGACTCTCAATGATCTCTAGAGTGTGAGATAAGTAGGAACATCTTGTCAACGTTTGTTTGACCAGACAGCAGACACGCAAAAGGGAAAGACTCTCTTTAGCCCGAGCACACATCATCATCATCGCATCAATAAGAACAAAATGTGTACAGGTTGGCAACTGTTTATATTTTAAATATCAAATTAAACCCTATTTTTATGCAAGATTTGTTTGTTTAAGATTTTATCTGCAAATGACTGCAAATATCTACAACCAGGTCCTATAGTCACTTAGAGTTGAGGATACAGAGGACAGGGTGAGATGGAAATTGTTGACTCGTTGTAGCAACCCCTGAAAAAGGGGACAAGTGGAAAGTTCCTATAGTCACTAAAGGCACCATTTTTTTCAGCTTGGGACTCATGCTATGCTATGTACACAAGGTATAGGCAGGTGATTATCACCGGACAATCGCCCCCCCGATTACCTTGTGGTCTCCTAGTGTAGTGTGGAAATCAAATATGTTTGGTAGAAGCACTGCGAATACTTCCGTCTGCCAGGACATTTCCTTGTCCGTGACTACCCACGGAATGACAAATATTTGCAGGGAAATGTCTCAGCATTGACACATCTCCCACTACTGGCTTATTCTTCCTCTTCCTCCTTTTGTCTTTATAATATTATATTCCATTACGTAACATTTGGCAGCTGCTAAATCTAAAGCAGTTCTGGCCACAGGAGTCAGACGTTCTGGTATAATCGTACAGTGTGAGCAATGCAATGGCACCTGACTTATGAATCACACAAATCATAAGCTAGGAACTGATTACGTCTGCATTTCAGTGGTACAGTGTGTGCAGCATTTAGATGCTGCAATAAATAAACAGCGTATACATGGCTTAAAATATACTGTGCTGAAAACAAACTACAGCAAAATACTGTATATTATCTGCAATCTACCTTGGACTGGAAAGTGCTAGCTTAGTGAACCACAGAGATTCAGGTCCAGCGAGCTGGATCCTCTACATCTAGACAAGAATTCAGCTTTAAGGAGATGGGAGGAGTCTTTGCTTTCCTCCAGGAAGCAGTTGCTTATGGTTACATACAAGGAAATAACATTATATTAGGATAAACTATATTTACTATTCAAAATAACATCACATTATTGGCACCAGAATACCATGTACAGTATACTAAGAATACATGAGTATAAATATTAACAATAATGAATTTATTTGATACTATTTTCTAGACCAAGCCTAGTGGTCAAAATATGTATATAAATCTGTCCATCTAACTTGAAAAAAAATCAGGGGATGATTTCTTTTGCTTATTGAACTTGCTTACTATTGACAGAGAAACAGACAAATCCAGGACACATTCTTTACATCAGGTCAATAGACCCCGAGCTGAGCTTTACAATATATACGTGAACACATGAAAAATATACTGCAGAAAGTCTGAAGGGTTATTGAACGTGGGAGGATATGATGGGTCAAGGAGGACAAGGAGTAAGTCCACTTGATCTGTGAACCATGAAGAGGACGAGGAGGAATAACCCGAGAACAGAGATGAGAAAAAGAGAAGGCATAAATAAACCAATAGGAAGAGGACGTCTCATGTTGACCAATGAGTAGCTAAAGTCGAGATCAAGGGGCCATTGTTGGTTTTAGCAAATATAATCGTCATGAATTTGATAAATGTTTTCTTTGTGCAGGACAGCACTTCACATTCAGTTCCTCTGAACATTGGCTGGAATGACGGGCAGATAAAGGATATACAGTATCACTGAGCTAAAAATGACTTGGCATGAGATCAGTGCAGCCCAGCTGTTTGAAGCTGTTCTCGGTCCTGGGATAAATTAAATACTGTGATGGGAAGAAAGAAGCTGCTGAGAAGTTAAGAAAGGTCTTCTCTGGTTGGAGAGCTTCACTTGACTTCACAGGTTTGAAAAACAAAACCACCAACACTGATCGGCTGGAGGATTGGAGCCTGGTCAGATTTAAATTCAACAGTTTTTTTGATACAGCAACAGTCTGAATATTGAGACTGGATAATATTCATTATCACAAACTCTTTTAAGAATGATCTGATACTAATAATTGATTGCAACAGAACAATACACATTTGTTCTTAGTGCGTCTGGACTGGTCAAAGAAATGAAAATATCATTTGCAGTAAATAAAGAAAGCAAACGAAACATTATTACAATGCAAGTACTAAGACCATAAGTGAACATGTATTGTGTTACAGTGTTTTATGGGGTAAAATATAAAATATAAAGCAATAATTCTCAAATCTGATTAGTGATATAAACATCAACTAATTTTTTTTTACATATATATACCTATATATGTATCCATTTATACATATATATACATATAGACGTATATATATATATACATATATTATATATTATATATATACATATACATATATATATATATTTATATATATATATATGATAGGGGTTTGCTCGTTTTGGATTGGTTTAGATCAAACTGAACCAATCAGATTGAACTGGATGGATAGTTTAATATTTTTTTATGAATCATTCCTGAATCGGATTGTAGCCTGTGAATCGAGATATGAATCGGATCTTTATGTGAGTGAATCATCACACCCCTAATATATATATATACACATATATATATATATATACATATATATACACATATGTACATATATATACATATATACATATACATATATATATATATATATATACATACATATATACTGTATTTTGTATTGTTATTATTTTTAAATCACTAGAGAAAACAAAATGACTTACATACGAGTCAGGGCCCGGGTTAACAACGACCACCAACAGTGCTGCTAACCTACAGGGTACTGTTGGAAATCGGACTACTGTTGGTCAAAGACAAAGAAGAAGAGGAGGGAGATTGATTAAGAAAAAAGGGAAAAGAAGAAGGTTAGAAGTGTTGGTCTGAAGGTGGGATAAATGCAGAGCGAGAGGACATGGAGTTGGAGTGAGAGTTGGGGCTACAGCGGACAAAGTGAGATGGAAATTGTTGACTCGCTGTGGCAACCCCTTAGAAAAGGGGCAAGCTGAAAGGAAAAGAAGATATTGCTAGTATTTTTACTTATTTTACAATATAATGTGAATTATATTGTTGTTCAATTGATAAAAACCGTCACTGCAGCCTGAATCCTGACCACGTCTGTATTTTTTTTTTTACATCAGACCCCGCCTACTGTGGCAGAATTACTCCTCCATACCTTCAATCTTTCTTTGGTGACACTTAAAGTCCTTCGCTTCCAACAATGTGTGTGTTAAAGCCCAAGGACAGACATGCAACAACTGGTGTGTGTGTGTGTGTGTGTGTGTGTGTGTGTGTGTGTGTGTGTGTGTGTGTGTGCTTGTGTGTGCTTGTGTGTGGGTGTGACATCCTACAGCTCATCCCGACATCAGACCCACATCCTCAAGGTCACAAATCAGGCCAGGTGGCCATTCGGAGAAAGATTAAGGACACGTTCCTAAAAAAGCGACGTCTTTGATTTATCTAGGATGGAAACACTAACGTTGATGTGGTGTTTGCTACAGAAGGGCGACAGGAGGTGGGGATTCTAGGGGGAAGATTTCAGAAGATATTCAGAGATGAGACGGGCCAAGAGCTGCAGTGATAAGAGGTAAGAGATGCAGAGAGAAAGGTAGTGAAAGAGGAGGAGCCATTGGGTGAAACTGCAACATTAAAGGTCCATTACTACCCACCCATCCTCCCCCCGACAGATGCTGGTCGGGGCAACATGCCAGAGACGTGCAGTCTTAAGGTGACGAGCTCAACCATAGTGCACAAAATTGATAACGCCATATGGCTGGAGGAGTGCAGCTTAAAAAAAAAATTTCAGTCATGAACCAGCAATAATCCTCCTGCTGCTGCTGTTGTAGGACATGGCTTTACTGCCACGGAAGACTCAGGGGGGTAAAAGGAGGGTATAAAAGGGAGGTAGAAGGAGAACAGAGGAGGAGGAGCCTTCTGCAGGAGTGAAGGTACAGTACAGAGGATGCCCACTAATGTTTTTTTTTCTCTTTATTTATGTGCTGCAACAGAGACTGTGGAAAAGGGGGGACAACATGAATGTCAAATTGAAAAATTCCAGCCTGATCAGTCCCAGGGGAGATGAGGATTAAAAAAACAATATATATTCCAATCAACTTGGAAAAATTATTGTCTCCCAATAGGACAAAAAAAAAGACAGTGAGACAAAATGCAACAGGAAGAAAAAAATGTTAAAAAAAAAAAAACCTGATCCATTTAGCTTCAGCCTCCTGGGGGAGAGCCAAGAAACAATTGAGATTTGCCGTGAAAACTCCAGTGAAACTGTTGTCCTCCATCAGTCTAAAGTCCATCAGAAACAATATGACTGGAAACTATATCTGTATCTACACCGGATACAGAGCCTTTCGGCTTTTCCCTTTTTTCAGAGGTTGCCACATCGAATCAACATTTTCCATCTCCCCCTGTCCTCTGTATCTTCTACTCTGACTCCAACTACCTCCATGTCCTCCCTCACTGCATCCATCAACCTCCTCTTTATCTCCTACCTGTTAGCTCCATCTCTAGGATCATTCTTCTACCAATGTATCCACTGTCCCTCCTCTGAACATGTCCAAACCATCTCAATCTGGCTACTCTAGCTTTTTCTCCAAACCCTCCTGTCTGTGTTGTCCCTCTTATTTTTTTTTCCAATCCTTCTATCGAAACCTTGCAGTTACTATTGAAGAGACATATATTGTTTTCACCACAATGACATCTTTATGATCTAAATCCACGAGGAATATCTGGCAATGTTTTAGAATGTAGCATAGCAGAGATAAGAATGTTCAAAGTACTTGGCCGTCATGCAGTCCACATCTGTCACCGAGGGATGAGAGTCCCTTTTATTATATTCAGAACAGAAGATATTTATAGATTTTAGTCCAACATTGCTACGCTTGTGTTGGAGTCACTATTTATGCCTGTCTGTCCTTGGGATTAACACACACAGATAAACACACAATGCAGCGAGTAAAGGACTTTAAGAGTCTCCGGTCACTGTGGGAGGAGTCTGATGTAGACAATCAGAATCCTGGCTGCCAAAGAGTTAACTCTCCGCATTAAACACCAGTGGTTTTCAGCTGACACAGAGGAGAGGTTGGTTGTATTTTGCTGCTTGCTCAGCATAGTATATTTCTACCATTGCTGGGATTTGGACCAACATCCCCTCAGAACAAGGCTACGACCCTTTTGTGCCACAGACCCGTTAAACGATAACAAGAGAGGACGAGGGTTTTGGTCGTTCTGGGATTTTCTATTTTCACTGTTTTCACAGGAGCTTTATTGAGACGACAACTGTGCAAAGTGCACACTCACTGTTACCTTTTCCCCCAGGTGCAGGGAGCAGACATGCGGAGGTGGTGGTGCTCATTCTGTGGTGAGAAGCAATTAATTTGGAGGGTGCAGCGCCGGGAGCCAGGAGGTTAGACTTAAATGGAACAGCGGCAGCCAGAGACCGGGGCTTAATTGTTTGATTGATTGGCTGTGACTGTGAGGCATATTTTCTGAAGCCTCCGTGCGCGGATCAATGTGTCAATGAGCGCCTCGCCAAACCTCGCAGCTTCCCCCGGCCTCACAATTCAATTAATGCGGAGGCCTTGGTGGCCGCTGCCTGCAATCGTGTTCTGACCCTGGAGACACCGCTCCTCTCACCTCCTCCCGCCTCCCTCCCTCCCTACGTCTTCCTATAATCATTGAACTGGGGGGGACTTATTGCTGCGAGATACAATCGAGGGGGCAGGGTCTTCAGAGAAAGAAATGCAAAGAAGAGGGCGTGATGGTGGGGTTGGCTTTTATTAGTTTGGTAGCAGATAGTATACACAGCATAGAACACAAATTGAGTTAGCCTCCTAATCTGTCATTTAAACAAATTATCTCTACTGGTGATACATCAGCAGTATCGCTCTGCTCCGGGGGGGGAGGGGATGGAGGAATGAGGAGAGGCTGAGGTTGCGATAAAAGATGGAGGCCAATAGAAACGCAGCATTTCCTTAGGTTAGTGATACAGAAAAAAGAGTAAAGGGAGAAGGGTCGGTCACTGAATGGAAATACAATATTTTGTAATATATTATTTACTATATCAACCCCCCGCCATCCCAAGACACATGGTGTATCTGCAGGGACACTTCAGTCCAAGGTATTATATCATATTCCTCTGTTCCTTCTTTGGAGAATTATAACACAGATTTTTCAACACTTTATCTGACAGGCTGTTCTGCAGATTGGATTCTTTTTTTATTATATTTCTATTCATATAAACAGTACATTTTTGTTAAAATGGACCGTTTGCATCTAATTTTGCCCTCAAATTGGTCATAAACGAGCGTTAAAAATCCCCAAAAAATAAGCATGACATCTGGCTTGACAGAGATTGGTCAGAGTTGTAAGGGAGTGTGTTAAAATCTGATTGTGCGCATATGTTGTATATATCATCTCCATGGAAACAGGAAATTAACACCAGAAACACAGTCAAGTTGACCCCTGGTTTTGCACATTCAACCTAAAAAACAAATCATAACAAATCTTGAAGCTTGAATCCTAATAACCAGGGACAAACTGCAGAATTTTTTCTATTCCAAAACAGCTGTCAAACACCAGTTCCCTTGTTTAAATGACAGACAGGTTGGACATGTTTGTCCATAGAAGTGTCAGGACTGAAGCCTCCATTACTGCAGACTGTCAGGTTCATTGAGGGGAAGACGGACAGATAAACAGACCAAGTGAGACACATTGGAAACGAACTGACGGCCTGCAGTGCATTATGTTCTGGTGAGGCAGTGTAAACACAACAAATGAAGGAAGTGCCAGTCATGGTTCAGTGTACCATCGAGAATGAGGATGGTGGAGGAGGAAAAGGCCAAGGACCCAGCAGAGTGGCAGGAAAAATGTACAGGATAAAGTATGTTTGTGAAAATCCAACAATACAAATACCCAATACTGTAGACAATTCAGAAGAAACAGTGATTCTATGTTTAAGTAAAAAAATTGACGCTTACACGTGACATCTTCCAGCTTCAACCTTACAGTTAACACTTTCTTCTTCTTTTTGGTTTGTCCCTTTTTATCACACCCTGTCCTCAACTCTAACTACCTCCAAGTCAACAATTTCCATCTCCCCCCTGTCCTCTGTATCTTCTACTCTAACTCCAACTACCTCCATGTCCTCCCTCACTGCATCCATCAATCTCCTCTTTGTCTCCTACCTGGTAGCTCCA
>JAFBJS010006942.1:40317-84211 GCA_016785265.1 Paraplagusia blochii
CTGTCTGTGTTGTCCCTCTAATGACCTCATTCCTGATCCTGTCCATCCTTGTCTCTCCTAAAGAGAATCTCAGCATCTTTAACTCCTCCACCTCCAGCTCTGTCTTCTACCTATGCCTATTGTCTCTAAACCATCCATCATGGCTGGTCTCACAACTGTCCTCTAAACATAACACTAATACTTTATCAGTTCTAATTTTATCCTTTTTTTGTTCATAGCATTTAATCACAGGATAATTGTTAAGTAATTGTGGCCCTTGATGATTTATTTCAATGTAAATTAAAAAATATGACAAAAAATAAAAACATCACGACAGTGTTATGATTTTTTTAAGGATTGTAGTGTTTCATTGAATTTACTAAAACACAGCAGGGGTCAATAATCAAATTATATCCTTTTTTATGAGTCAGTTGTAAATAAAATTATGGGCTTTAAGAGTCAATTTATAGGGTTCAGAAGATCCTGTGTTTGTATCAGTGTCTGCAGGATTAATTCCCACACTTCTAGAATAATCTGGTTTTAAGGTTCGGGAAAAACGGCTTAGTGCCTAGAAACCTGGATTGATTATATTTCTGTGAAACTATTGTCACAGATGCAGCGTTCTCAGCGTGTCATTGTTCATTGTTTTACAATAATCTTCCTGTTTCCCCAGTGAATTTGTGAGCCGCAATGCAACATATTGCACAAAAAAAAAAAGAATCAGCGAGCTCAAGAACATTACATCACAATGTAAAGATGTGAGACCATTGACCAGGAGATCAAAGCGGGTCTCAGAAGCCGTGCCCCCCCACCCCCCACCCTCCAACCTCTGCAGCTTCTCCCCAGAGTCCCGCCTCCTCCTCCCACCTCCTGCATCTTTATTCTGCTCCGACTCCCTCAGCACAAAGCAGGTAAGTGCTGAGTGCACACTATCTCACTCTGCAGACTCAGAGAGGCAAAGGGTCAAGGTACAAAAGGTGGTCTTTAAATCAAGACCCCTGTAATTTGTGCATGACACTTGTTTCATTCTGCAGAGAATCTTCCCCCTCTGAGTCACAGGTTTTTCCTATTAACTCCCAGAACTGTGAAAGGTTTCCTGTCAGGTGATGTATTCTTGTCGTTCTGTCCCATTGAGTCTGTTGCATGATTCTAATGGAAAAGAAAATCTCATGTTTTATTACATTGTATGTACCGCGCCGCAAAGGAGGGGAATTATTTTTCTGCCATGTTGTTGACGTGTTTATTCCGAGTTCATATTCAGGTTACATTTTGTTTCCAGTCCTGCAATAAAAACAGTTTTACCCTGAATATAAACAGCTTTTTTCAGGCTGACTGTGACCGACAATGTCGATTTACCCAGAGCCAATTCACATTCTGAGTCAGTGATGCCCAAGGTAGGGGGCGTGTCCCCAATGGGGGTGCTAAGTAGGCCTTCAGCAGGGGTAAAAATGGACAATTGTGACATATTTAGTGGTCATCTGTAAAATTTTCACATTGATGTGTTTAAATGCTCAGTAGGCTGCAATGGTGGTCTAGCGGTTAAGGCAACAGGTTTGGGTCTGCAGTGTTTCAGGTTTGTATCCACCGTCCCAACCCACATAACTTCCAGTGGGCTCACCACCCAGTGGGCTCACAGTATGGAGAAGTGTGATTTGGGTGGCAGTCGAGGAGACCGCTGCACCTGAGACCCAAAAAATCTAGTTAAAGTTGAATGAATGATTCTGAATATGTATGTAAGTTGTGCCAATCTCCTTAGGGAGGTCACAATATTAAGTGTCAGTTATATGAGACTTAAATTTTCCAATGAATAAATTCCATTTTTTTCCTCAAAAAGCAGTTAATAGTAAAAAAAAAAAAAAAAAAAAAAGGACTGGCTTCTGTTAGTTATTTATTTAATGTTTTTAATTATTGCTCTTGTGTCAGTTAGACAAAGATATCATTGGCTAATATTAATAGAATTAATAAAAAAATGTGAGATTTTTTTCAGGTCAATGTTTTAAAACAATGTGAAATTAATTACATTGAAAACAAAGTTATTTGATAGATTTTCCTTCAATTATATATATATGTGTGTGTGTGTGTGTGTGTGTGTGTGTGTGTGTGTGTGTGTGTGTGTGTGTGTGTGTGTGTAAACAGGCAGTGCTGATTTGCTGCACTGTAGTGATTCCGACCAGTAATGATCAAATGCCTTGAAATGTCATTTACCCAAACAGTTACTTCTCACTTTCCTCACAAGCAGAGGGAGAGAGAGATGATTTTTCAGAAAATATGAGGCACTTGGAGCTCATTCCTTGGGTTGAAACAGTGCCAATGCTGGGCGCCTAATCAGCTCCACGGTCACAGAGCAATAAACACAAACTCTGCTCACAAACACAGATATTTCACAGTCTCAAAAATGCCTCTGTGCATTGAATAAATGAGCTGTTTTTGCAGCTTGTGACTGGCTGGGAAAAAAAAAAAACACAGAAGGACTCAACCCCAGTAAACAAAGCCTTGGGAGAGAAACCGTGATGATACTTTTACTGCAGCAGGACCTTGTTTCTCTTCTAGTGCATTAGAATAAAATCAGTCTCCAAGTGGACATTAAATTATGGATGTAAGTGTCCTCGCAACTTAGTCGACAGAGTTGTCAGAGCTCCGTGATGTCATATAATGAACAGTGACAGCTAAAGACAGAATGGTGGATCACCATCCATCAGATGCTGTTATATATTTTATATATGTATCTACATACATATAAGTGGAGGGTATACCGACAGTATACCTGTATAACCAAGGTCAAATTAACAGAATGGGCAAAAAGGAGATGCAGAGATGGGCCTCACCACCAGGTGGTGCCTTACGTTGCTGATTTCAAGTGAATTAAATTAGTGAAAGTCTACTTATACTAATTTTACTGTACCTCAGAGACCCATAATTTCTTCCTACCCTCTCTTTTCGAGGTGTTATGGGTGTTTAACACCTAAAAATATTCGCTACCACCATTAAAACAGAGAGTAGGGACATTTCAGGGGGTTTGATCTTAACCCCACTTAACCCCCAGCTGCTCCCAACAAAAACACTTCAGATGAATGTTCAGACCTGGAGAGTGTAAGGGAATAAATATAGACCCTCTATCATGTTTATTGCACTTTTTTATTTCTCTTTTACTCCTTAATCATATTCAAGGTCAAAGAGGCAACCTGCTGACCAGTCCCAGCGGTCAGCAGCCAAAGGCAGGGACTACAACGGTCAAATCACCAGTCAATTACAGGCCAGCATATCTATACAGGGATCGCTGAATAAATTTCTATCAAAAAGCCTTAAATTCTCGGGACAGATGCCTCGTGGGCCCAACATGGAAATATAATGGCCAAATAATAAAAAACTATTTAGTCTAATGTTATTTCTAAGTTCATTTTGGAAGACTGTTGTCCCCTCGACTGCAGTATCATCCCACAGACCACCAGGTGATGATAACTGATGTGTTGGGACAAACCATCATTTGCAGCTACATTCACACCTATGGTTACTGTAATTTAGAGCAGTGTTCCCCAACCTTTTTTTGCACCACGGACCAGTTAAATGTCTCGTATCATTTTCATGGTTGTTAAGTTTTGGCAAATAAATCCCCCTTAATAAAATTTATTTTCCGGTGTTCTGAAATATTTGCCTACCTATAAAATCTTCCTACCCAAATTAACTGTGCATGGGCACAACAAGGATTTCTCACGTGCAACCAGCCTATAATTTTCTTCTACCAGACCAGTATAAAAAGTTAAAATCTTGTATCAATGACTTTGCGTCATTTTGAGTTTATTGTTGTTGTCTTCACTGAGAAAATATTTCCTAATCAAATATAGTTGCATTATTGATGATGGAATCCTAGCCATTCTATTGGTCAGTTCTTTTGTTGATATGGGTATGGATCAAGTGGAAGTAATGACCAGATGGAGCCAAAAGGAAACATTATTTCTCTGCGGCCCGACACCAATTCACCCACGGACCGATACCGGCCCCTGGCCCAGTGGTTCGGTACCACTGATACAGAGTGTACAACTAAGCTCTCATTACAGTTTTGGATTCTAGGGAGGGTACTGGAGTACTTTGGAGTACATCCAAACTGTACTTTATAAATACAGGGCTGTATTCCAGTCCCCCGTTACACACTGTGCTGCAACTACAGCATTTTTTCCAGGTGTTAAAAACCAGACTGAGGAGCAAGAGATAAACTGAACTGAAGGATAAAGGCAGAATGGAAAAACACCTGCCTGTCTTCTTCACATAGAACACGAAAAGGATTAGCAGATAACTGAGATGTGCTCAGTGGAAAATATTTGTATGAAGTACATCCTTATCACTGCATTAATCTCCGCCCTTCATTATCTTAGATATTTGTTTGTTTTTCCACATTTATTTTTTGCTGTCTTGTTCTAGTTTTTTATTGTTCCACACTAAGAAACAACTGACAGAATCGTGTTTCACCCTAAACCTCAGGCAGATGACAGGCAGCCACCCTCCCTTCTGTCTTAACTCTGAGACTGTAGCTGTTGTTTCAGCTGCATTGCAGTCATCGTGATCTCATTTACACCTTTCTGGTGAGAAAAAAAAAAACAAAAAAACGAAACAGGGCAACTGAAGAAAGCCCAGAAAAAAAGCCAATGCGGAGTTCAAGTATTCACGGGTTAGAATTCATCAAAATTCCATAAACATGGTGCAATAGAATTGATAAACATTAGAGAGGGCTGGATTGTCCAATCGGATAACAACAATATTCATCCATCTTCATCTGCTTGTTTGTTGCCGGGTTGCAGAGGCAGCTGGCACCACCCAAATCATATTGCACCAGACTGCACCTACCTAGAAGTTATGTGAGTCAGGATGGTGCTTTGCTCTGAGAACCTCAGTGGCAACCTGGCAGCTTGTGGATTCAAACCTGATACCTAGAAGACCCAAGTCTGCTTCTTAACCACTAGGATACCACTGCTGACCAATAATAATTCTAAGCCAGTGATTCCCAATCCAATGTGTGTTCACTATGGGAATTCATCAGGTGGTCCATGTAAAATGTATTAAATAACAATGTCACAATTGGTTTGAAAACTATGATAATTATTATTATCATTTTTCTCTGCAAAAGATAGAAAAACTAAAGAAACTTTCATTACGTGGCAGCATATTGCTATATAACAAAACAAACAAAAAATTTTTTTTCCATGTCTCTTTCTTCAATGCCTGCGAGAAGCTTGTGTTTTGTTCTGAACAAAACCATTTCCTGATGCCATATGTCAGGGATTTATGGTATATATGACAATAATGTTGACTTTGACTTTTGACTGAATAGGTCCAGTCTTCACATTGAGCAAGAGAAAATTGCAAAATATTACCAGTTCCCAGCAAATTCCTCAGAAAATAACAGTTTGAAAAAGACAAATTTGACTATTGTATCTCTATTCCAGCATCAGATATGGCGAGACAGTGAAGTATAGTGTAAAAGTGTGGCCCCTTCAGTCCACTTGATTCAGAACCTCCTGTGACTAAAGATGGTGGACTTGGCTCTAATCCTATCTCTGACACTGACACTGTTCCTGTCCTTCTATATTTATATCGTCTTTCTCTCTCATCTTTGCCCAAACGTTAGAAGAGGCTGAAAGAAAAGAACGGAGAGAAGATCATTTTTCACGAGGATACATTAAAATAAAAAAAGAAATCTGCCAATCGCTGCAGGATTTCCTGCAGCCTGGAGATGAAAATAGAACAGATAAAGTAAAGCGTTAGCAAGTGCTGGAACGGGTCTAGAGATGTGAAGGACACTGAGCTTATCTGCGAGTGTGATTAAAAGCAGGGACTTGAGACAAACAATGTTTAACCTACATTCTGCTCCTCTAGTGATTTCCACTCCAAGACTGGCCTTCTTATCTGTTAATAGACTTTGGTAATCCCTCTGACATGCACCACTTCTCAGGCAAGGAATGATGAGCATAAGTGAGAAATCTATATGAAACCAGAACATATACATCATAATACACATGTTTTGGAATATACACATAGTTAAACTCTGCGAGACTTATATTGTTCCAATACTTAACAATGTTGTAAAACCACAGTCAGATTCATGCATAGTAAAAATTATGCACCACATTAAAAACCTTGACATGTTGTACAGCAAAGACTCAACTTGTTCCCTCTACTTTATACCAGCGACCCTAAGGTGCATTTCGACTGGATGCAAGACCAGCCTCACACTGAGTGGCTACACCTAGTGGCAAAACCAGGTCCTGAAGAACCTGGCAGTACCCGCTTATGAATAAAATAAATACCACCAACTCTTTACCCCAACCTCCATGGACCAGTATTCATCTGAGATGATCATAAGAAGCCCAACTACCCCCACAACAAACCCAATACTGGACAATTAGCAATGGCAGGGGAGTGGAAGGCGCTAGTTGATATCATCCAGCAACTGATCTTCCCACCAGAGATGGCAGCCACCACCTTCAGACCAGACCTAGTACTCTGGTCCCCCACCATTAAAACCATCAACATTATGTAGCTAACACTCCCAAGGGACTAAGGCACGATCTTTCATCCACTTATAAAGTTGTTTCGAATTCTCTTCCCAGAAAATTCTCTGGTGATCAGACCAGGGCTCCATCACAAAGAAGAGAAACAAATGATACCAACACTACCCCCCACTCCTCCATTCACACCTCTAACTCACACACACAGCTCGTCTCATACAGGGTGTGACACATCACTCTGTGACCCCACCTCCCTCCTATAGCCTTTTGTTCTACAACATCCCCCCTTTCACAGGTATGCAGCCTCCTTGAGGTTAAATACCAGGACTCCCCTGTAGTCGGTTAGAACTGAGGAAGCCTCTTGGATGAAGAGGTGAAACATCTTCAAGAAACCTATGTCCAGTTGCTCTCAAAGTAACTAATTTTGGATTGAATTACCTGGATGACTGAGAATCTTCACAGACTCCCAAGGGAGAATTCATCTTAAAAGGCCGATGAGCGTAAGAAATTGCATTTCAAAGAACCTCTGCAAGAGATGCCCAGGAGTGAGGATGGAAGGCGAAGATCCATCCTATTGTGGAAATTAAAGGTGACCTGGTTTGGTCCACCATAAGGTTCTTAAAGGACCTTGGAATCTCCGGACTGCCATAAGCTATGGATCAATCAGCAGGATCCACATTGGGCCCATGAAACATGACACACCTTCATCCCCATCCACTCCAGTTCCACCTCTCATACAAGACTAGAAGTAAGTGACCAAGGGGAATCCTTACGAAAGATTTCGAGAAGAGAATTCCCTTCAAAACAAGACATTGTTTTGATAATTTCAGCGGCAACAGTGTCTTTGGTGCCACCATGAATAAAGAAGATGGTGTCATATCCACACAAGGCTGAAATACCCAGTGATTCAAAGGTACGATACTGAGGATGTGTCCCAAATTATTGCCCTTCCAATGATGGAAAAATCTTTCAAAATACACCCCATGGCAACGCCATCTGTTGGCACAATGGATAAATTACCATCATAACCCATGTTTAAGAATGGCTTATCTGTTAACAGGTCGCAGGGGCAGCAATCTCCACAACTGACACCCAAATCACACTGCACCATACTGTGACTTCCTGCAGATGGTGATCCCGCTGTAACAAATGTAAATTAACCAGATTTATTACAATTAACAGCACATTCTTACCATCATTAATGAATCAATCATTAATGAGACTGCGCTTTTGTTGGTAGCTGAGATTTTAACAAGTCTGATAATGGCTTTATACTTTATAATATAATATTAGAAAAGTCATTGAACTAAAATGAACTCAGCTCGGGTCCGTGACTCCACTGCTGCTATTAGATATTTTATTAACTCCCTTCAGACCAGAGCATCGTCAGTCTGATTTATCCACGTGTGCGTGCGTGTGTGTGTGTGTGTGTGTGGTGCGCGATCCCGAGAGATTAAGGCAACAATCAGAGTGAAGAGGGAGAGACAGAGTGGACTAGAGGACCAACACTGAAGTGTGACCCTGTCCAGAAAATTAGATTGACCGAATTAGAGGGATTAGACCGACCACGAGTGGACCAGATAGAAGAGAAAGGAGACAGACGGTTCACACAGAGAGAAAAAGGGGACATGAGAGGGGAGGAAGGGAAGGGAAGGGAACGAGGAGAGGAACGTAAGAAATAAACAAGTTACTTTTAGAGTTGGGAGGGAATGGAGTCATATTGCGGTAAAGAGAACAAGAGGGAGGGAAATAACAGCTCTGCAGATTTTAAGAATCCAGGGTGAGTTTTTGGAGGATGGTGTAAAATGAAGATGTGACTCCGCTGCTTGGACCTGAACCCAAACGTGTTGGCGGGCTCAGATGATGTGCTGGAGCTACAGTGCCGCTTAGTGGTCAAAAGGAGTACTACTATACTACTATACTATCTCATATACTGTATATCTGTATACGTTTCGACTCATCGACATTTAATTTGACGCAGTTTATATCATAATTATAGGGCCCTTTATATATATATACACACACATATATACACATATACATATATGTATACATATATGTTTACATATATAAATACATATATACATATATATACATACATGTATATATATGTTCCTTGATAGGCGCTTTATAAAACCCCTTATAATAAAACGTCTTTATTCTAATGTTTTACGTTATTAACGTACTGACCAAGACTGAGCTGCAGAGGTAGACTGAGCTCTGACTCGGGGCAGTACGGCTTAAATCAATGTGATTAATTAATCGTGTAATTGCTGCCCCCTGGTGTCAGTACAACAGACGTCGTTACTGTAGATGTCTGATAAACAGTCGGAATCGACACCACCTGTGACCAAACCCGTTAGTCTTTGAAACGGATGGACAAAGAATGGAGTCACAGTTTAAAGAGTGAGGAGAAGAGTTGTCTAGTTATAGTTACAAGGTTATTTTCCATGTTTTTGGACCTCTACACCCACAAGACTAAGAACATGCAAAGAAACAATAGGTTATTACTGGGGATCAAACCAACAATGCCTATGTTTAAGGCCCTAAACACCATGTTAACACGAGCTTAGCTCAAATAGAGAGAGTTCTCTGCCGTTAAATGCATTAATTCAATTTTTATCCTCTTATCCGTTACCTTGTCGCAGGGACTTCCTGTGGGTGGGTGAACCCACTGGACTTTGTGTGGGTCAGGACATTGCTATGCATAGGGCAGTGACAACCTGGTAGCTGGTGGATTCAAACCTGAAGCCCCGCAGACACACATCTGCTTCTTTGTCCACTAAGCCACCACTACCACCCCACTTAAATATATTTCTAAATCTAGACTATGTTGAAGACTCATATAACACAGACTGCTCTGCTCACAGATCAGTGTAAACAGGCAGTGGGTGCAGCTCATAAAAAAGATTTATCACCTGCAGTCAGTCAGATACATGGGAGTGAATAAATGTGGAAATGAATGTGTGGACTTCACAGGAATGAAGCAGACACCTGTACATATAGATCTGCCCCAACAGGTTGACATTTAAGTGTAGATTATTAACGATAATCATGTTCGCCATCAATTAAATGGTTAAATGGAACTACTTTATGAAGTATATACACAAATAGTCGCACTTGGATCACTATCACTGCATTGACAGTTGATTCTCCTTAAACGCACATTTATTAACCTTGTATCATAGATGTTTATGTACAGTGAGTATTTTATTTATTCGTATATTTTCTATATACTGCCTACATTACACCTCACTGTATGCTCTCCGTGTTTTGTGATATGAAGAGGATATATACATAAAACATATGTGTATAAATATATATATATATATACACACACACACACAGCATATATACAATATATATGTATAAAGTTATTCATGTTAAGCAAAACATGTCATAATAGCGCTACAAGTCAAAGTTTTGTTGACTACAGTACCGTAATGCTCTGACAAAATGCTCCTATAAAACATCAACTAGTGCATCTAGCTTACCAAGATCCTACTTAAACAATTAGACAGATTTCAGGGCAGCATTTGAAGGTTTCAACATGCTTCTTGTAGTACCGAAAATATAGTATATATACATATATATGTATATATACATACACACACACACACACACACACATATATACTGTATATATACATACACATATATCTATTGTATGTATACTGTATATATAAAGTTTATGTGCTGAGGTTCAACCCTGTGTCAGAGATACGAAAACTCTAGAGTTTTTCCCCTGAAGAGCCAAAGATTGCTTGTCCGCGCTTGTTTAAAACCAATCTGTTTCCTCAGTCAGGTCAATATCCTAACACAGCTGGAAGGGCCGGAGTGGGGAGGGCAGCTGTGGCTCTGTAATGACGCGGCATCTACACTAGGCTGGAGGATGTAACATCATCAATGAAGTTGCACCTCATCTACCACCACATTAGAGAGTACATAGATATTTTTACATCTGTAGGTGTAAGATAAGTAACAGGGTTGAAAATGTTGGATGGATCTACTGAGACTAAGGCGTAGCTACTAAAACAAATGAGGCTATTAAGGAGCCCAGAGCTGTATTGATCCTACACCAGATACTAACAGCTGTTATGGCGGTCTTTAAAATGTTGTTTTCTTTCTTACAAACATTGCTTTTGTCAAAGAATTTACAGCAATTACAGCATCAGAATACAAGGGTTTTCTAATTATCCATTATCCATCTGACACAATGGTAAAATGCAGTGTACCATTAGAACACTGAAGTGATAGTTGCAGGAAATGGGCCTCTGTATACAGCGTAGATATTGCACCAAAAACCAAATATTTGCAGGTGGAACACAGTAGCAAAAAAGTAGATTTCTTTCAAAGTTTATGGATTTTGATTAAACTTTTGAGTTAAAAGTTTTCTCACTCAGAAAGTATTTATGCTTTTTTATCCTTTCATTTATTAGGTCTATAGTCTTAAATTATTAGTCAATCTGCAGACATATAACTGGGTATTAATGGTGACACATTAATACTGTCATAATTCCTCCTGTGCGGGAATAAAACTTTTTTCTTCCAGCAGCACAGCTGCTGCCAGTGCTTCACTAATTGCTGGACAAGATTATTTAAGTTTTGCAAAATATTCATCCAAAAAAAGTAGGTGTCTCCTCTGGTACCATCAGCAGAAAAGTTTCAGTCCTGCGGAAACTGTCAGAGTAGCGAAATATACAGAATACAGAAAAGGTGTCGTTATCCAATCACGTTTTTCCGTGCCTGAATAAATATAGAACATTCCTGTTCTGACTGTGTTTACAGTAGCACCTTTGATTCTGACCCAGTTCCACATGTAAAAAATATAGTAATGACACAAGCAAAGACGAGCGAGTGGGAAGACTACGCAAATAAAGACACAGATGAGGGTAAAAAATGATGATTCCAGCACGGCTGACATTGCACTCTGCAGGAATTCAAAGGCAGAGGGTGGAACAGGAAGGATGAGCCGCCAGATTTAGAGCCAGGCAGATGTTGTGCACTTGGCACAGCTACGCATCTGTCAAATCACCGTGTGCAGGACTCTGAGGTGACTTCCAGAGCTTCACCGCTCACCTGACTTACATACATGTTCATCAAAATTCTAAACGTGACTATTGACAATTTGCATGCAGCTCTGCTACAACAGCAAAAGTAAGCAGGGGCCAACATGGTGAAAAACGCCAAGTAAGGCTCTGAAGGTGTGATAGTCGCTGAGTTGGCTCAGCAAAGGTGTAGGTGGACAAGTGACAACTTCAATGTACCGCCCTATTACGGGAAGGGTGCAGTGAGTTGTGGATGGTGCCGTGTGGGAGGTTCGATGAGCAGCTCTGCTGGGTCGACCTGAGCCGACTCCACAGATTTCATTTAAGATCATATTATTTTTACAGGAGACATCATGTCACATATACGCCCTCTGATGCAAGTGGAGCCGTAATGTACAGATTAGCACAGATGTACAGACTCGGGCCATAAGAGGTGGTAAAATTTGAGACACGGGCCAGATCAGGATCAGAAAGATTGAGTGTTTCCCTAAACTAAGATAAATGATGAGTAAAGTATTGAATAAAGGCTAAATGTATTTAAGCCTATTTGAGACCATCTATTGGGGAAATGCTGGCTTTGAAGGGAAAACATAGAAGGATGACGATGATATAGATTAACAGTATAATTTGTACAAATTTGACGGGCTGGATTAAAACTCCAAATGGGCCTCATCTGGCCCCCAGGCCTTAGTTTACCCAAGTCTGGATTAGAGGGTGCACACTTTTCTATAACCATGATGAGTGTATATTGACATTAAATATATGTACATGCAGTATATCACCTGGGAAGCACTGCATAATAATGCCGATAGAGTTTTGGTTAACTACTTCGGAAATGTGATTTCATAGGTCTTCCTGATAGTAGTGATGGCTCTGTCTAGGTCATATAAGACACACGGCTACATTAGGGAGAAGCTGTCCCACGCTACATGTCTTAAAACAAGTTTTAGACACTTTCAGGTAATGGAATCAGTTCCAACACCAATCCCGGCGTATTACCCTGACAGTTTCCTTCCATCATGCCAGAGGAAATATCCTGCTGCTGTGACATTGAGCTGAACTCCCCCACTGCCCTGAGTTATAGGCTTGAGGAAAAACTGCAGAGATTTGTATGTGATAATGAGAAGCGGAGGAGCAGGCTCAATATATTCACCCTCCTCACCAATGGGTGTTAGCTGTAATTACTCCTGCGGAGCTACGGAGCTGACAGATTAAAAAAGTGTCGCCCTGAGGTCTGGTGGCCAGCAGGGGACACAGTTAGACAAAGACCAGGTCCCTTGACTATGGGACATGTGTGGAAATGTCAGTGCGGCTCCCAAGGTGAAAGCAGGCTAAAAAATCATGAATGCAAAGATTTTTTTGTCATTAAATGTGATAATTGATACATTTATTATAGATTCTCAAACTCAGTCAGTAGGGAGCACAAGCCAGTGTTTTTTAGTGCCAGTCCCAAGCCCGGATAAATGGTGAGGGTTGCGTCAGGAAGGGCATCCAGCATAAAAACATTTTGCCAAATCTATGATGCGAAACAACAAAAAGATTTCCATACCAGGGTGAGATGGAAATTGTTGACTTGCTGTGGCAACCCCTGAAACACGGGATAAGCCGAAAAGAGAACAAGAAGAATTGAAGAATCTCAGTCACCCAAGTCATGGTCAAGGTTGGGGCAGTTTAGTGGCCTAGTGGTTAAGGAGCCGGACTGGGGTTCAAGTTCGAATCCATCCATGCAGCTTTTTTGTCATTGTCATTGTGACATTGTGATTCACACCGCAGCTTTTGAGAGCCCGGGGAACAGTGTGTGGGTACGTTACCGTGCTCAGGCAGTAGGGGGATTCGAACCGGAGGCCTTGCGGACAATAGTCCGCTTCCTTAACCACTAGGCCATCAACTCCCCAATGTAACCCTTTAAAGTTTGCTTTTAAAAAAAACAGACAAAAAAAGACAGTTTGGGGGAGTTGGTGGCCTAAAGGTTAAGGAACTGGACCTGGGTCCTACACACAACCGCCCCCGGTTCGAATCCCCTATCGCCAAGTTACCACTGAGGTCCACTGAGCATGGCACCGTCCCCACTCACTGCTCCCCGGACGCTCAAAGCTGAACACTGTTCATTTTGGTGATGGGTAAAGTTTCCAAAAAACTTTCATTCCCTAGCAAAACTGTAGTGGCCCATCACAAAGGGTGATCGGTTGAGATGCTGCATGTTGTAAATTGTGTCTATTTTTTAAATCTCTTTACTATTTTACCCATCACCAAAGTGAACAGTGGGCGGCAGTGCCATCCTCAGTGGACCTCAGTAGTAACCTGCCAGTTGGTGAATTCGACCTTGGAACCAGCTGGACCACAGTCCGCTTTCTTAACCACTAGGCCACTACAGCCCCAATTGCTTTTAAATTGAAAGGCTTTATATACAGTACAAACAGACAAGAATCAATGTTGACTTGGACTCTATAGTTTTGTATATACAGTATATGTATCAGTATTTTCTTTAACTCTATATAGTTGACAAATGTGGCCTTCATTTGCCTGCAGTCTTGTCCCACTGGTCCTTGTCCCACTGTACCAGGGGTTTCTGCCAGAACTCCCACTGTCCCAATTACTGGTATCGAACAGTGTTCGTTCAGCCCCTAACTCACACCTTCAACTGCCGATCAATGTTTACATTACAACAAAATTACAGCCTAACAACCAGCTCCGATGATCAATACACCACTAAGCGATAAAGCTGAGGGTGTTGGTCGTTTTTTTGTTTGTTTGATTTTTGAAATGGCACCCTCTGGCGGTATACAACAGAGACAGGATGCTAATCTCAATGATAAAATGACTGTTCAGGCATAGGGCCATACATACAAGTTGTATGTGAGAGAAAAAAGAGAGTTGACTGTTAGCCAAGGGGAAAAGAAGGAAGCTGAAGGATAAGGTGGGTTCTTAGGAGCAAGATATAATTCACAGGAGTTGGCAGGGTGAGTAATGATAGTAGAGTCCCACACAGAAGCTTTTATGAGGTACTCACTTCCCTCCTCTGCAGCTCTAAATGCTATAGATCATGTATATCAGCACTGTCACACGACCACAGCTCTGCTCCATTTGTCCACGCTATTAAATAAAAGTTAGAGCAACAGAGGTGGAAGAGAGGGAGGAAATGCTGTAGATCAGTGTTGCACTACCTTTTTTGAGCCATGACACATGCTTTACATTTTAAAATCATAGGGAAAGACTACAGACTAAAGGTTTTTCAAAATTACAGCATGGGTAATAAAAGAAAATTACTTTTTAGTGACAAATGAAAAATTATGTTCACAACAGACGTATGCATGTTTAGTTGAACACAGTGTAGACACACTGGCAGGACCTGAAGAAAGACATACGAAGATCTTTACTACCTCTATTTTTATTGCCCTCTACTGCCTCCTAATGTTAGGCTATCCATTTGCCTGTTACTGTTGCATAAAGACAAATTATAACAATAAATGATAAAAGGTTTTCAGACCAGTTGAGTGGGATAAAGAGAATCATTTTCCAGAAGTTTATTCCTGCCTTCTTTTAAATGAAAACATGTTTTTCTTTTAAGAAAACAATTCATTTCTAGTTAAATTTACAAATATTTTATTTACTTAAATAGTAATTTATACCATTGATTTTGTGAAAAATATGTCACTTAAGTTACAGCAGTTCAATTATTATTATTTTTCCAATAAGAAGAAAGAAAAGAATAAGATCATAAAGTATAAAAACAAGGATTTTCATATATTTTGGAAAACAACCCATAAAATAAAAGCCTTTTAAAAAGATGATTGTACACTGCGTAAAAGAGCTACCCTGAAAGGAAACATTTCCCTCATGGAAGTCAGATTCCAGAATACTGTAACCAGAAGAAGAAAGACGGAGAATAAAGTTTAAATTCCTTTCTGAAATCAGTATGTTCAGTATGTTCATTTTCTATATAGCAATGCTGTGGGATGGAACTGGATATTCAAGCATTTTAGGCAGATTTAATTCTAGACGATGTGTATCTAAACTATACCACATGGGGTCAGTATTAACCTTTACCAGAGCTGACTGAGTGAGAAAATGAACGAGGAAAAACGAACAAAAATCAACAGTCCGCATTATACATGTGCAGATAACAGCAAGAGGAGAAGGTGGGTTCAATATCTGGGGTTAAGTAAAGAGATGGAGACTCTCACAGGAACAAACAGGACTGACAAGACGCAGGACCAGTAATGGTTAGAAACTTGGAGTTTAATTAGAAAAAGCTATAGAGTTGGTCTGCTGTACACGAGAGATTGTATCACAGACAAGGATATTGAAGATCCAGTAACCAGGGTGACAGGAAATGCTGAAGAAGATCTATGGACTCAGTAAAGAGAAGGTGATGTTGGTGTAGTCGATGGAACAGGACAGAAGCAACGATGTGGTAGCAAATGGAGGGTGGTGTTCAAGTGGAGGGAGGTTGAATTTGCATCGAAGACAGCACTTGCGTCCACACGGCCAGTTATATGTACAATTCAAGAAGTCTGACATTTGAAAAAATGACAGGAGTATGGTCATTTTGTCATATATTTTTATTAAACAATAAACATCCAAAGTGTTAGATGGAGGAATAAAAAGCACACTAAAAGTGAGGCAAGTGCAACACTATTCAGAAATCAACGTTACTCTGCAAGATAAAGTCGTCCACATATTATAAAATTAAAAATATAAAAAAGAGTGAATTTAAATATTTAAAGGTGATTTCTAAGGTACAGGCAGTGTGAGGCCAGCGCAAAAACAAACCACGACACACTGCTGCTGTTATGGAGGACCGTTGGTCCTGTTTCTGTTTATTACACATATCCTGAATTATCACAAACATTATAATGATTATTATCACCAACAAACTCCAATACAAAAAAGCACTAGGGGTCGCTGCTAAATGTTTTGAATCCCACTCTGCTGTGGGACCTTTTGCGCTAGAGAGATTGAGATAACAGTATTAGATTTTACAATTCAAAAGCTGTTTCCACTAACTGACCAACATTTAATATATTGTTTCTATATATTTATATTGTTTTAATGGCAAAGGCTCAACCTTACTGTAGAAATAAGTTCAAGTACGCTTGAGAAACAGTGGCAACTGTAGTCCATGTTTTGGTTGTTTCCATACTGCAGACAAGACGGAGGTACAGTGAGACGCTTCAATGTCAGAGGAACCAAAAACACAAACTATTCAGACTCACTTTGTGTAGAAGTTGATATTCTCCTAAGTAGTACTGGTTTCTCGTACTTTTCAATTACTGACAGAACATAAAGCTAAAAGAGTTAAAATTGAAATGAAGACAAAGAAAAATCGAATTGAATAAAAACCAGATACTTTCTATTTTATTTAATGGATGAAAAATAATTAAAACACAGGTTTTTGGCGGACTATCTGAAGTAGTGACACACAATCGTCAATCATACCCAGGACGCATGTGAGAGGATTTCCGTAAAACCATTACATGTATTACATCCATTATAAGTATTCAAATAGAATGCTGGAACATGGTCTTTGACGGCCAGAAGTAGTTACCACATGCACCCAGCAGAGGCAACAGTAGTGTGTTTTGCTGTTGGCAAGCTAGTTGAAGCTTTTTCTTTGGTGAATAAGGACATAGAAACATCTAAAAAGTAGAGTACTTCAAAGTTCTAGAGTTATTCAAATTTTGACAGGATCAAAACCTACTCCACCAAATCATTGTTGTAAGTTTTATGATGTTTCAGTGGGATAAGGACCAGAAGCAGACATTTTGAACTGAGGATGATCCCGAGAATGTTTGGTGTCTTGTAAAATTTAGACATGATTTGTGGGACGGGGTATTTTTTTTTTTTTTACTGTATGTGTGACACTGAGTGTCTGTCGCAGTAATAATGTTCAGGGAAGCAGGCATTTTGTTCAATATCTGGCTGTTTTTGACACATCAGCCTCAAAAATGCCCCAACCACCATGATCCCCAAACATTAAAACCATTACATACAAGAACAAAAAAAATGAGAATAAAATCTGGAATCCTCCTGTACAGCAACTGGCGACTGATGGCACCCCCCAGCCTTGATGGTATTGGCAGTGGTTTAACACTTGTGCTTCATGGCAAGCTGTAAAAAAAATAAGGTTGGGGCGGGGTTGCGAGATACAATGCTTGAGTGATTAACAAAGTGAATAGCCTTCTATTAAAAACATCAGCATCGGCACAAAGGCTGTTTTAAAGTTCAGTGTATAAAACAGAAGGAATAAACTCCAACCCTTTATCCTCAATGGAATAGACGCTTTAGGAAAGATCATAAACAAACGTTTGTGAACCAAAAACCAAGAGTTCAGAGTTGTACAGTCAGGACTAGTCTATTTGTCGCATTAACAAGAGTATTAATGGACATGGCATGAGGTCCATAGCAGTAAGACATAAGGTATTATGGTTTTGAGACACCAGAGAGAACAGGGGTCGAGGTGAAGAAAAAGCAAGTGCAGGGAATGAACGAATGGGGGCAGCAGTGCAGCATGCAGGTATCAGTGGCTCTGATCAAAGGGGAGCAGCAACTAAATCACTGTCTGACAAGCAGTAAGACACTGACACTGAATGAAGGAACCAAAGAAAAAAAAAATGAACAGTCAAAGTGACCTTGTCAGGATGCTGCAGAAAAATGCTTAACATTTTTTTTATATCAGTACACACAGAAGGCCATGTGATCAACACACACGTTACTGAAGCAGTAAGAAACTTCATGCAGCACTATCACTGAAACCAAACAGCATCAGTCCAGCATCGTTTATTTCATGCAGCACAAGGATTTGCTTTAAAGAGATATATATATATAATGAAGGTGATTGGCAGCCAAAAAGAAGGAAAACAGATTAAACTGCTAATTCTGTGCGGGGGGCTCCTCTGTGCTCATTTTCACATGCAAACAGCACAGCTAAGCCATATTTCTGAGCCTATCAGAGTTTCTGTGATTCATCACAGTGGGGAAGCTCATATCTGAGCAGCGTACGAGGACCGTGCAGAGCTTTTCAAATGTCTTTCAATTATCCCACCATCACTGCTGAGGCGTCATGGATCATTCAGAGCAGTCATTTCAGCAGGGATTGAACGGCTTCTCTACTCTGCCTCAGTAACACCCCGGTTTTATGAGCATGTGTCTGACAGTGAGGGATGTGTCTCAGCTGGAAGACAATGGGTGGATGAAACTATAAAGGTAGATTTTACAGCCATATTTACTGCAGGATCAGTTGATAAATTAAAAGGTATTTTTTTAATGGTAAATAAACCTGCATAATGTTTTTATTGCAAAAGTGAAATACACTAGGTATTTATTTGACAAAAGGTAGATTTAGCACCAAAGAACTACAAAGACGTCAGTGGTGAAAGAATTAACGAATACTAATTAAGGAGAATAATCTACCCAGAGCACAGAGGGTTGGTTGGCTGCTGAGAGGTTGGAGTTGCTTAAGAAACTGGTGCTTAAAGAAAACTTTGATCTGCAGGGTTTAAAAAGAATATCTTTCTAAGAAATATTTGCACAGGATGTGGTTTGGTCATTCCTCAGAACATTACCAGCAGCTACAAAGAATACAAATGTGACTCTTACACTAACTAATTCAAAACCTATTACTGCAGCATATTTCAAATGAGACGGTACAGGTGGGGTTAGATCAGCAAGGTTTTTTAGTCTTGAAGAAGGAAATTGAATGTCGACAAACACTGTTTATCATTTATGCTCCCAATGACTGGTGTTAAACAATGTTGAGAAAACAACACAATCAATGTGAATGCCTGTTTTGGAGGGGGAACCGATATACAATCAGAGAGGAGCATTAATTAGCTCGTT
Organism: Paraplagusia blochii; assembly: GCA_016785265.1. Classification (NCBI taxonomy): domain Eukaryota; kingdom Metazoa; phylum Chordata; class Actinopteri; order Pleuronectiformes; family Cynoglossidae; genus Paraplagusia; species Paraplagusia blochii. The sequence goes on from JAFBJS010006942.1 coordinate 59,683, forward strand.
GGATCACTACTGTCAGGTAACAGAAATGTGATTCTCAGTTATTGGAGTTGAGAATGCGGAGGACAGGGTGAGATGGAAATTATTGACTCGCTGTGGCAACCCCTGAAAAATGGGATAAGCCGAGAGGAAAAGAAGAAGACCAGGCCTGGGCAATTATCTTGACTCGCGGGCCACAGGTGATACTAAAATTTGTGTCACAGGCCATGTCAGGATCAGAAAGATTGAGTATTTCCGTAACCTAAGATAAATGATGAGCAAAGCATTGAATAAAGGTGAAATGCTTTAAGCCTCTTTGAGACCATCTATTGGGGAAATACTGGCTTGTCAGGGAAAAGGTAGAAGGATATTGATGATATCAATTAACAGTATGATTTGGACAAGTTTGGCGGGCCGGATTAAAACTCCAAACGGGCCACATCGAGCACTTCGGCCTTAGTTTGCCCAGGTCTGGTCTATAGTTCTGGTCAGGTTCTGGTCTATAGTTCTGGTCAGGTTCTGTCTGCTATCAAAACTGTGACATTACTCATGTCACAGTGAGAAATATATTAATGATCTATAATATGGTTATAAGACAGGAATGAAACTGTAAAAAATGATCCCTAAAAATATGACCCTGATATAAACTATACTTTTTGAATATCATTTCTAAAAAAAAAAAAAAGGTCACAAATTAGGAATTACTAAACAGTGTTTGCCGCCAGGGCCTCATGAGTTGTAACGTAGCTCTGGCTGTATGTATTGTCTCACCTTGTGTGCAGTGACAGCAAACTGCTCGGCGCTGTTCATCATGTCAGCGGTCCTCTCCTCGGCCCGACCTAACCGCTCGCCACGTTCATTCAGAGCCTGACTGGCCTTCTGCACGGCACTGGTCACGCTGTCGGCAGCTGAGTGAAGTATACTGTTGCCTTCCGAAGATGTTGAAGAGTGAAGGAGGGGGGACAGAGGGACAAAGGAGACGAGTGATGTGAGGAGCATAAAAGGGGAAAGAGGGAGAGAAGACCATCATTCATTTGGTGATAAATTAGCCTCTGACCATAGTTGTGAAGTCCAGTCAGTGACCTTGAGAGCCTGCGTTAATAGTTTAAGGACTGAAACATTAAAAAGAAAATGTCTTCTCATTTGCAGCAGCTGGGGGAAAGTTGATAATGACTTTTCTTCAAAGCTGATTTACTTCAAAAGAAGAGCACGTGAAATTAACTTTTTCAAAGGTAAAAGGACACAAATGGACGAACAGGGGACAGGTTGATGTCTCTTTGAAGGAAGGATTTCATTTCTGCTGACATCGTGCACCAAGAACGTGAACTTGGATTCACAAGGCAGCCACAAAAAGGGAAAAAAAAAGAATCAGCAGTGAGTGGAAGACAGAGAGCACATCTTTAGATAGCTGTGGCAGCCCTGCGGATGTGGACTGACAAGCCATTAATCTACTGCATGTTGGGAGGGCTGCCGATGTGTACTATGCTAACAACTTAGTCTAGGAAGAGCAATTCTTCTGCTCCATTTAGTTTGGTTGGCAATATGGTAGAATTTTAGAGAAGGTAACAATCTGTCCTACCCCATCCTAGGGTGACAGAAACTCTGGAGAACATTTGTTTTTAAAGGGACCAAAGTAAGGAGTCTCTTAAGACTGACTGAATGGAAAAATCATTGGGAATTTCTAATAGAGTAGTTGCTGCAGTGCTAGCCATTCCTAATCAAGTATTCAGTGAGTATCATTCCAAAGTAGACATCTAACCTTGGACATACAGGCTTCAGATAAACCCAACAAACAAGTTGCTCTATATCAGGCATGGGCAAACTAAGGCCCGGAGGCCAGATGTGGCCCATTGAGCTTTTAAATGTGGCCCGTCAACCTTGTCAAAATTAGGTATATCATTTATATTATCATTATACTTCTACTTTTTCTCTGCGTTAATGTATTTCCCCAGTAGATGACATCATAAAGGGTATTAGAAATGTAGGGTTTTAGGTTTTATACATGCCACTTATCCTAGTTCAAGCGAATGCTTTATGTTTGTGCTCTGGACTCAGTCCCTATGTCCAAATTTAGGACCAATAGTGGCCAGCAAATGCCTACTCTAGATGATGGAGGGTGAGGATCAGCCCTGACAATAGGACTTGTCATTTTAGGTGATTGATCTCAACTGAAAATGACCTTGGAAGAAACGTGATCTTTTGTCAGTAATTAACGACTAATCTAAAATAATAACAATTACAGTACATCTGATATCTCTAACATTACAGTCTTTCCAATTCTGCTGTTTATGCACCACTGGCAAAAACATATTTGACATAATACCATAGGGACATTTTACTAAGTTACATTTTACTTAGCTAAAATAGAGAAATACAGAAATAGTGTCAGTGGCTTTCATTAGATTTACAGTAATTGGTTTTAGAAAAAGCAGAGCCAGGATCAACCTGATTTAATGACAAATATTTTCCCACAGGAAACTACAGTTCAGTCAGTGTGTCCCAGGACAATAAGCCAAGCAATTTATGTTGTGAGTACCGTGCTATATAATAACAGATGGATGGATAGATTTTCATACAAATGCACACAGGAGAAAATGAAAACACATGTGTATACAGGATCTCGCAGCAGCCAATTTTCCAGATTACACTGAACGGCCCACGGGTGTTGGAGCACATCAGCAATTACAAACACGTCAGGGCCAACGGTGAAGTAAGTCTAACCTGTTGGGATTTCTTTTTCATTTGGTCAGAATTTAAATCAGACACGGTGGAATTTTGTGTTAGGACTACATAGGTATTTAAATGTTACATTTATTTCCTGGTCTCTGAGCTGTGGCAATGTTAACACCTCCACCTGATACCACTCCACTGAGAGTAAAATGCATTCCTGGGATCTGCTTCTGTCTGGAAGAAAAAACAATTTCTCATCCTGGCTTTAAGACTTCACTAGAAAGTGCAAGAGCCTTTCGCCTTCAGACAGATTCCTCTTAATCCTGTCCTCCTGCGGGGTAACTCTGGGAGTAATACTCCCATCATCCTCAAAATAACCCCAACCTTCTCAGCCCCTCCACACCATTCAATCAGAGCAGAGTTCTACTTTCCTCTGGTGCTGTTTTTCACTGTCAGAGCGGCGGAGGGCCGCCGCGTGGGCTCCCCACTGGAGACTGTATTTTAAGAAGGCAAGGTGGAGACATTGTGGAGAGGAGTTCATGATGTTCCTCTGTGGGAGCTGAATCAAGTGTGTAGGTGTGCTTAATGTTGCTATTACTGTGTTTTCAACTCTTGGCTCCTGTGACTCTAACCTTAAAGTCTGTGAGCCATTTCCTGTTGTTTGTGGGAACAACATTTTACTGTGCCACATTAAGTGGCTTTTCACTAGTCCCCATAGAGTCTGCATTTTAATAAATCTAATGTTTGAAGCTATTTTCTTTCGTCCTACCAACAACACACCTTTGTTCTCTGTCTGGCTCAACATGCACCATTGTAATGAGATATACATGTACAGTCACGGAAAGATATTGGATCACACTGCTGTTTTCTGTCATTTCTTTTTCTTTTTAATGCCTGATATCATTACAGTAAAGGTAAATACGTTCTAACAATAATAAATAATTTAGTTTTTTTTTTTTAGCAATTTTCCATAGTTTTCTAGAAAGTAACCAAATCACTTCTTGAATCAATAGCTAGGCATCAAACTGCCAAAAAATGGTTTTAGACATTTCATTAATTCCTTTTCATTGCGTTCTTTTGGTTAAAAATACCTTTTGCAGTACCAGGTATTCACAAGGACTTTGTGTGTGTGTGTGTGTGTGTGTGTGTGTGTGTACACGCACAGTTCACTTTCTTTAGAACATATCAGAAAATGACACATTTAGTATTGTTTACCTCTATGATATTTCATACTGCTATCAATGCCATTTAAAGTATATGCAAAAACGAAGAAATCAAGTGTTCTTAGTTTGCTGAAAACAGCAAAATTGACTGATTACAAATTCCTTGTTTAATGGTGACTGTTGAATCCTGGAAAAAATATTTACTTGACATTTCTGCTGAGCCTAACAGCAGGCCAAAATGCCTCCATTCATTTATCTTCCCTGATTCTATGGTGTTCAGGGTGTGTACTGTCTGATATGGGAGCATCATATCAGTATCAACAGAACCAGGGTGTATTTAATTGAACACACCCTCAGAAAAATGAAAATGTCTATCCAGAACTATTTTATCAAATTGCATTGCTGATTGAGAACAGCCGAGGAAACAGTACAAAGAAGAGCCTTGTATGTGCACGACACACCTCGTTGGGAAATGCAGAAGGAATTTTGTTGCCGTAGTCGTGCGCCAGGGAGTAGAGAATGGACAGAAACATGAAGTTGTTTATTGAGGAACAAAAATCATAAAATGTAGACAAAACACAAAAAGGAAGGCAAACGATCAAAGGCGAGACTTCCTCTTCCAAGAATTGTTCCAGTCATTCACAACTGTATTACAATAGACCTGGATATCATGGCCTCTCCAAAACATTCTACACAGTTTTATCTTCATTGTGGAAGAGTGATTCTGTACCGAGTTATGTATGTGTGGGTGTTTTAGGGGAGTGAAAAGCTAGCGCTGTTTTATTCACATACTTATCTTTTCTTCAACCTCTTCTACAGTATCTAAAGTTCTCCGTATTATCCAGAGATTGCCAAAGGGCTTCGAGGCTCCTCGTGCTCACTCAATAAAACCTCAAATTCTTCTGTCAAGGATTTCTTTTAAGTAATCCTTCTTTTCTCAAAGATCAGGATTCTTCTACATTCTCTACACCATAATTTCTACTACTTTATAGCATAACATTCTTTCCTCCTCAGGTTTTCTTCCAAGACAACTTAAATCAAGGATTGAAGAAGCAGATTGTTCTAAACTTCCACTGTTATTCCTATCCAAACACATGTCTTACAGTACAACGAACAGGTTGGTGTAGCCATGATGGCCTCCAGATACTGCTGTGCCTCTTCTCTCCTATTTAGACTCACTACACTTTAATTAATGCAAACCTTGACATTATTCAGTGAAGCAGAATGCAGATAAAGTGTAGGTTCAACCAGGAAGGTCATTTACCCCCTGGCAGGGCAGAAAAATATCTATTATTATTCCTCGGTCTATCTATTCAGTGTTACTACCTAAACACTGTTTACAGCTAAAGTTAACTTGACAAGGTTATTAACTAAACTAAAGTGATATGTCAAAAGTCCCACAGCTCTTTTAGATGTCAATGTTCCCAAAATAGTATTACAGATGCCATGCAACATGAAAAAATTAAGTAGACACTGTCCACAAAAGTAGAATACTGAGTTAAGGTCATCTAGGTCATAAACCTAGATTATTGTATTTCAATATTGTACACATGAGTACAACATTTATTACCCATTAGCCATGGACTTCACAGGTCAAATGTAAAATAAATGCACGATAACACTTTGATTAAAAGAAAAAAAAGGGAAAGACATCGCTCAAGAAATAATGCTTCTAGGAATTAGCAGTGGAAGAATCCGTCTGTCCATTTTAATTGTGTTACAGTAATTACGTTATTGACGGCTGTAGTTGTTTTAAACTGTTTGACTAATTGGTCTACCAAATAGTGCACTATACAAAATTCCCTATAAAGGGAGTGGGGGATGAGTGAGTGACCTCCTCATTCCCCATTCCTCCCATGTGAATTACATTCATTTTGCTCTATAAAAAGGCTGGGCGACGGATGTGAGCAAGAAGCAAATGACTGACATAAACACCATAGGTACAAACATGGAATGTTCAGTCCCAATGTCTGGAACTGACAACATAGATAAGTTCTTCAGTTATTATGACTATCCCACACTTGGGAGACAAGTCACCAAAATCAACTGATAACATTAGGGTCAGGCACTGTCTGCACTCTCATCATTAGGTGATGACTATTTAGTGTGTTTTTTTTTTCTCTCTTCTTTATCTGTGGAGCAGTTGGGAAGTTGATGAATCACTGCACTGTCCTTGTCCATAAAAATGTAGTAAATGTCTAGCATAACATTTTTCTCCAACAGTGGGGAACGAGGAGAGGGAACATATTGCACTATACCAATACAGTGATAACTCAGAAAAGTAAAACCGTGACCTGTGTTTGCTAAACCTGTTTAAATGTTGAACCAGAGGAAAGAAATTACAAGGTTTCTCACATCGCCTGGGAGCTGGAAGTTTATATATCTAGTTTCAAGTCAGCAGTTTTGATCATACCAATGGATGAGTGCCTATTCTTACATTTTAAGAAGGGGTTTGATACATGGTGACAACACATTATATTGCAGTACACTTACTGTGACACCTCTCCAATCACTGGAGAAGTGTTTGAAGATCCACAGCAGGAAGGGAAAAAATGTGAAGTAGAGACTTAACAGTTGGTTTATTGGTTTTATATTGGTTTTTATATATTTAACCTTAATGAAAATACCTGTCACTGTTATCCCTGAAATAAATGTCAAATAATTGACTAAAATGCATCATTTATTCATTAAAGATTTAAATAAAATATATAAATGTGTCATAAAAAGTGTCAAAAACATTCAGCCTCTGACAATTGGATCAAATTAGATGGGATCACTAAATATGTCCCCCTAACATGTCTAAAACTAAAACAATATATTATATTATCAAAACTTTTGTGGAAATTAGGTTTTTGATTCCCCTGGCTTACCTTGTCTCAGGAGACGACCGTGGTGAGAGACAAATTCTTTCCGCATTCTGTTCATAACAACCTTGCAACGGAAAATGACTGAATCTAGAGTTTGGTCTTCTGTGATGAGAACATATCCAACGTTATAGTCAAGTTTAATTATTTTGTAAAATATATTTATCATGCATTGTTTGGTATTTGTTAATGAGAAAAATCAGATATTAATATTTCATTTATCATTAATCACTCATGAATTGTGTTATGTCAATTTAAAAATGGGGGAGTGTTTAAAAAACTTGCAGTTGAGTAAAATTGTTGTTTTTGTAAATGAATACATAGTTGAGGTAGATACTAATACTGAAAACTTAAGTTTGCAACTATACTGTAGAGCATGTATTTTTTATAAAGTGTCTAGACTGTGGTCCTCTGGTAGCATGTAATAAACCATCACTATCGCAAAAACAGCATAAATAAACTAAGACTCATCCTGTGCGTCTACTGCACAACCTCATATGTTTCCTTTGGGAACAGAGTACCAGCCAGGCCAATACTGCAGGTGAGAGTCTCCCACAGTTATGGTCCCACACCTGAGCAGCGTCATAAGTTTTGTTTTGCACTGGTGTGAGACTTAAACTGGAGGAGACATAGCAGGCCTCTCTGTCCTCACATCCTGTGACAAAATGTCACAAACAACAAGGGAACTAATTTTAAAAGTGAGTCAAATAAAGGACCAATAAGTTATAGGACAATAATTAAATTAAAGAAAAAATATATAGTACTGAGTAAAATTAGGTAGAAACAATTCTGGGGAAGAAGTAAAACTGCACTAATAACTCAAGCATTTTCATCGAAAAACTTGAAAATGCTGTTTCTCAAAACACTCTTTAGATTCTGTGTAGGGTTAGATCTTAAGGAACAATGGTACATATGGAGTAGAACCATGATTCTCCATTTCCATCCCACTCTAATGACCACAAGTTCAATGCCCTGTGGGACAGTGCTGGCTTCCCACCCACACTTACTGAAAGTGTAAGAAATGTGTGAGATTAATGTGAACACCCTTTGTTAAAGTGGGAGGGAGATCAAGAAAATGAGTGGCATCGTCATCAGGAGACATAAGGGAAATTGGAAAATATGTTATTAAAATATGTTTTTTGACAATAGTTGCTCAACAAAGAAACATTTTCTAAAGCTACTTCCATTATTTTCAGTGATGCTGTAAAAATGACTTTCTATATCTGGTAAAGATGCTGTGGAGCAGATGGAAAAGCTGCAGGTGGTCGTGATGTTTCCATCACCAGTTTCATGAACTATAATGGAAATTAGACGGAGCTCAATCTTAAAGCTTTGGGGACACAGATCAACATTTGATCAGAACATTTATAATGTGACCAACTCTGCCAGGTTGCAGAATAACAGACATATTACCTAAATGTCTAGGACCAGATTTATCCACAGCTTGTTTGAGCACGTCCTTGTTTACTGGTTGGACACTGAAATGAATGCTATTCTCAGAGGAAGATGTTAGTGTGTAATTGAGCATCCAGAGTCTCCGTGTTTATGTCAATGCCAGACAAACATCAGGGACTGTTAAGGATCTTTAATATTGCTCTGAGGGATGGAAGTGAGCCTCACACCGGCATGCATATAGTCTAATGAATTAGTATCACATCACTCAGGGACCAGAGTCACTCAGTGTTCTGTTTGCTTGTGCTGTAAAAGCAGTCGACCTGTGCCTGACGTTTTGAGTCACACTTTGTTCAACATTCTATTTGCCCTCAGGTACGGCAGACAGCTGAACAGCTGCTGCGGTTTCTAGGGATAAGCGTGCATTTTAATGCAGGGCAGGTGCCGGATGGCCTCGTACATATTATGATTCAGACTGAGTTACAGCACAAGGCAGAGATCAGTGACACTGCCGTCGCAGAGACATCATGTTCTGACACACAAGTATTAAACGAGACGGGCTGCGAGGGCTTTGATGAACTGTCTTACCCCCCAGCAGTTTGGACTGACAGTTGATGAACTCGGGTTTTCGTGCTGAGCAGTAGCGCTGGCAGGTGTGGTGAAGGATCTGTATGAAGGTGCATTTCTCTCCAGCCGAGCCGGCGACCCACTGGTCGAAGGCGTTATCAAACAACAGGTCAAACTCCGGGCAGTCCTTGATATAAAAAGAGTTCATAAAATTGGATAAAAGTTAATTTAGTCAAATGTTGTGTCTCGTTCTTGAGCAATTTGCACAACTTTCTGTTGGCAATAGAGTAAATCATTTTTTTAGAATAATGTGAAATAATGTAATCTGTTATTGGCAATAATCAGACTCCAAATATGGGACAGTAAAATTCATTATTTCACAACATAAAATATGTAATATTAAGGCTACATACCTTGTTGGAGTCTATGCCATTGATCTGTCGTAGCTGGTCAATACTCCACTGTGATCGTTTAGCAAAGGTGGACAGTCCTTGAAACTGCTTCACCTTAGTGATGGACAAGTGGGAAGGTTTCTTATTTGTCACTGTGAAAACAAACAAAAAATAATGGTAAGTTATGATGAAGTTACGCAGTTTATTATTTTGAAAAGCCCAAACGAAGCAAGGAGATGGTAACCACTGTAATGTAAAGTCCTGCACCGATTTGGAAAGAACTGCCATTTTCTCTTTTGTTCACTCTCCTCTCTCCTAGGTCCACGCTCCTTTTATTATTAATTGCGAATACTAATAACAGAGAGGCTTGATACTATACTCTGCAGCCGTGCTACCTCTACTTGCTTTACATTGTTTTTCAGTGTTGCATGTTTAATGCAAGGATTTCTTCACAAGCATTAGTGAACACAACAATGGAATCACAAACACAAAGTATAATCCGTGCAGTAGGAAAAAAAAAATCAGCAAGAACTGTTAACTGGGAAGTCCATTTTGGAGCTGAAAGAAAAGGCTTTTAACCAAAGTTTTGACATCATTAAAATTCTAACCTGAACTTAACGGCTCTTATTCAATACATATTTTTTGTACAGATAAGATTGAAAAAAAAAAAAAAAAAACGTGTAATGTTAAAGTTCACCTCCTAGACCTCAGTTTTTTGTGCACCTGATTCTCCATTACATTTAAAGGCCGATGTTGGGTTGATGAGCTTAGAGTGAGTTTTTCCCATAACACCCGGCCCTAGTTAAACTCTGACCACCTCATTATTTTTGTCCTCATCTTGACTACACAGTGCTGCTACGTTTGAAGATCCACACTGCTCACAGCTGTGGTGTGCAGCTGAATACAGAAACTGCTGTCCATCTGGAGGGGTAACTAACTCCCCGCTTGCTTTTTTAACCTTGGTAGAGGACCTCAACTTCTGTTGAATTGTTACTGCGCCATCAGTAAAAAAAATGATGTGATCAGTGATCAGATCACATTATATGTTGCTGCTCTAACAGCTCTACAAAATACAAATACACTATTTATACCATTATACAGTCAAATTGAAAAAAACAGCTATGACCAATGTTACCTCAAGTGTAAATAAAAAAAATCACAATGTATATTAAAGTATGTAATTTTGCTTATGTAGCTTTTCAGTACTCATCATAGATAGTTGATGAGCTGAAGCCGATAGATAAAAGAGCAGTGTTATTACATTAAGAAAAAGGAAGCATTAGGTGTTGTTAACTATAAGGAATCAATAATTAACGTTATTTGAGCTTTTTATCTATGCTCCTAAAAAATAAATGGTCTGAAAATGTAAATGTAAAAAAAAGGTCTATCTATGTAAAACATCAAGTTTGGGAAATATATAAATGGTAGAGCCTTCTTTGCATATGATTAAGTATATTGAAAACATCAGTAATTAAAAGTGACAGAGAAAAGCAGGCAGCCTTTAAAAACGAATAACTGTCATTGCCAAACGGTGTCAGGCCATGTCCTTTGACGTGAACATGACGTGAACATTGGAATGTGTGGATTACAGTACACTGCAAAGTACTCCTATTCTACATTACCATATAATGATGTACTATACATAGCAACATAAAGAAGTACAATTTCTACGGGAAGAATAATTTATCCACAACTGAGAATTTTGAACATGGTACACTATGTTCAACGCCACAGTAGAAATACATGAATAATAAATAAGGAGGAGAAGCGTTGATAGTGTGCTCATGTGAGACAAAGCCTGGTTTGAATGTTATCAAACACATGATTCTCATGCGAGATTCATCTCTGGTGAATCATTCAAGCATTCAATGCAGAATTATAACCATGGTTGGATGGATGCAAACTAATTATGTTGTTTTATTCTCTTATTTAGTTTGTTTCAATTTAAAAAAAAATAATAGCAGAAATAACTAAACTCTGAGAGAAGTGTGAGAAGAGTGAGAGAAGAGTTGGCATGAGACCTCTGTACCAAGACCAACATTGACATGCCAAGGTTTACATAAAGTAAACTTAACTTTTATTTGAGAAGGTAAATGTTGTTTAATAATTCTCAACTACAGTGGCGATCCTAGAGAATAACTAGGTCTTATAATGCACTCAGGTCACTTTCATTTGAGACAGATGGACTGGAAATTTAAAACAATCAAGTGCAACAAAGAGTCACCAAAATAACCAATAAAACCAAATATGCTGCAAATCTAAAGTAAAGATAAAGAAATACCCTGTGTCAGTGAGCTGGAGCTGCCAACGACATTGTTCTTAGATAACTTTATTTCATTTAGATGAAGGTTATGTTCCAGTTCCTGTCCACCTCCTTTCACATGATCTCACAGTGTCACCCTGTCATTCCATCCCATGATTCAGTCATATGTTTTTGTTGGCTGAGATTAAATCTGACCCCAAGGGGTAAAACTGTTGACAAAAATCCTGACAGGACTAAAGGAATATTCCCAAATCAAAGATCCATGATGAAATTATATGATTTTATTGCAAAAGACTTGCTTGAAAAATATATTTGTGATTTAAATGTCATTAGATGGGAGAAGTACAGTGTACAGTGTTGACATTTGCTGCTCAAATGTTGCAGAGCCAGTGACGGAATAAAGAAAAAAACTCAACAGTGGAAAAAGAGAAGAATTAACAATCTGCAACAAAACTATGCGGTGAAATATGCCAAAAAAAACATGACCTTGCGGTAAAAGTAGATTACAAAACCCAAATTGTAAATGACCTCTCTGCTCTGTTACAGCACCAAAACAATTCTTAGGTAAATATGATGAACATCAACATAGCAGGGTGAAAAATGAAATTCTAGAGAAGCATAACAAATGACCATACCAGATAAAGAGCAACTGTTTGTAGGGAAGTAGGGTGTTTCCTTTGGACTTTTGCAGACCAACCAAAATATGAGGTACTTCTGAGGTATAAAGGAAAAATATTCCTGCTCCATGCAAACTGATACCTAGTACAACATTCATCTGGGCATCATTGTATTATTCAAGATATCAATGATAAAAAAATATGTTTATGAAAGAATTGGTCATTATGTTTCAACTGCATCTTGTTAAGAGACAGGGACCTTTTTAAAACCCACTACAGTGTTATAATCTAATTTAAACATAGTCAATTACATAAATAGAACTGTTGTAGCTTAATATGTGTATGTATATCATATATATACACACACATATATATTAGGGGTTTGAATCTTCACTCGCATAACGATCCGATTCATATCTTGATTCACAGGCTACGATCTAATTCAGGAACAATTCATGAAAAGTATTAAACAATCGTTCCAGTTCCATCCGATTCGGTTCAGTTCGACTTAATAAAAATTTGCAACTCCGCTTTCAACTATACTATACAGCTGCCAGTCTTTTTTAGTTTTAGGGGGAAACGAAATTTCATAAACATATGATAACACATGGTTAAATAAGAAAGAATTAGCCAAAGGCTAGTTTTCATCAGTAGTCCCCTGACCATGATGTAAAAAGGCAAGAAGACAACTTGTCAATACGGCCTTTAAAGGAGAGCTGTGAATCTAATATTAACCCAAGATATTTATACTGATTGACAATTTGTATTTTATCTCCATTAACAAGTATATCAGGATCAGGTGACTATCTACTTATTTTAGTGAAATACATGCCTACACTTTTAGAAAGGGTTAGCTGTAGACAGCACTGCTGTAGACATTGTTTTGTAATATAACGAGCCATAGCTTCCATTATTGCCATTTCTAGTGGGCTTCAGAGGCCAATGCCGGGTCTATGTATGTATATATATGTGTGTGTGTGTGTATATATATATATGTATGTATATATATATATGTGTGTGTGTGTATATATGTATGTATATATATATATATATATATATGTGTGTGTATATATATGTACGTACGTATTATATATATATATATATATATATATGTGTGTGTGTGTGTATATGTGTAGTGGGGGCGAGGCAGGTGCTCAGCTGCAGCATGGAGAGAGGACCACTGACGCTGCACCCAGTGCAGGTGAGCGCAATTCTTTTAATCAAAACTCGTCCTATATTAGTAGGAGCCAGGACCGCAGGGGGAGAGAGGACAGCCGTGACACACGGAGCCTGCAGAGAAACCAGCCCACCCGCAGAGAAAGAGACTTTATGTTTTCAGACAGAGAGACTTTATGTTGGAAAGGAGTTTTCAGTTATAAAAGAAAGAAGTGACAGGCTAAGAAGGGTGTGCTGTCAATAAAGACCAGAAATGTGAACAGCTATCTGTGTGACTTTGTCCAGAGAACCCTTACACCCACCATATACAATTGTTCATAGATGTTCGCACACCTCCTGATCAATGTCAATTGAATGTTGCTGAATGCCATTTATACCTATTGTGATAAGACCTATTCAGACATCAGTCCCCTCGCTCCTGTTTGTAATAAATGCTTTTCATGACTGATTTGGACACCTGAAAAAGTAGGCTGGGCTCCATCCAGTGTCATCCAAGAAGAACAAGCAGGGACTGTTATCATAGAGAGTTATTCTAACCAGACGCCTGGTCACATTGATGTTGAAGCCGTGGGGATATTATTGGGCCAGTAGGAAAAGTTAATGTACAAAGTGTTTGGCCGGACCTTTGTTTGGCTTGGCTGAGGGTCTTTCACCATTGTTGCACAAGAATGCTCCCTCGGGATCAGCTGTATGTAGTGAAACAAAATAAAAGGAAGACCACAAGAACGGTGAGTGTGAGTTTAGGCAGGTTCACTTGAGGAGAAGATTACGGGCAAAGCTTTCATCTCCGGAAAAGAATGTGTTTTACACCGTGTCAAAACACTGAACTCTAGTCATAAAAGAAAGAGTCAAAACACTTAAAATACATACTGCACAGTTCACAACCCCATCTCAAGAGGTAACAACAAATTCAAACCAGATTTCTTGGCACCAAACGCAGTATCCTGCGAGGGAAATGTCCAAAAACTTTTTTGTGGCAGGTGGAGATTTTGAGACCCGTTGTTATAGTGTCTTTGTCTGAAAGCACGTAAACACATTTCTGTGTGGGGGTCTATAATTACAGGTCTATTTTAAAGCTGCCACCACTCTGCCTCAGCTGGAACACACTGTTATCATCAGAAGGAAGCCGTCACTGAACCACAGCACTGGCTAGACGAGCAACAACAGGCCTGAACAAAGAGCGCTACTGTCCAGTCACAGGACGGACAACAGAGTGGCCACTGTTTACCAGGCCTGCTGGCACTGGTCTATGTGGTGGCCAGGCACTGAGAGTGAGAAGGAGTGAAGACACAGACAAATAATAGCTACAGACACAGCCTGCCAAACACAACCAAAGAAACAGTGGGGAAGGACACAACTGTGTGTTCCCTGCACCACCAGGGTTTTTTATGTAGTTTCTTAATAAAACACCAATTATACTTTATAATAAATGTAATCAATTAGCAACAGACAGAATCATAATGCTTAATTTATTAATTAAATGAAAATGGTTTATAAAATAATTTATCTCAGGGACACTTTCAGTAGGACTTTGCGTCTTCAAAAAAAAAAAAAGACAAAAATAAGTGGACTCGAGGAGGCTTTCAATGGCTAAAATCCCTGGTACAACCTTAAAGGTGTGTAAATAAACATTTTATTTAGCTATTAAGATGTTTTTTTTAACTTTAGGTGCATCAAATAAAAATCATTTTTCAAAACTACATCAAACAAACAAAACACTAAAAAACAAACTCTTGACTCTGAATTTTGTTGCAGCAGTTACAAGTCAAAAACAAAATAATGTTGTGTGATGAGTCTTTCCCTTTTCCTAGAGTTCCATCTGTTACCCATTCAACCGACAAGGACAACACATTTAAATGATTCTGGAGGCTTGATTAACAGCGTGTGTTAGTGATTCAGAGTCAAACTCACTGCCAGGGTTAAATCAAAACCTCTCGGAAATCATTACATTAAGAATGTGTCTGAAAGAGAAATGTTAATTGACTTTAATATTATTCTTTATAGTCTACACTTGACTGCACTTTGAAATACTGACAACCATTTTTCTGCAGTGAAAAATGTATACCTCCCAGGCATACTTAGATATATAGCCAATGTTATGCTTACATAGCAATCAAATGTTCACTTAAATATTTTTTACGTGTCAGTATTTTAAGCTGGCAGTATTTGGAGCTTACAACAGTATTAGACCAAACCCCAGTCCTGCAGTCGTGTCCTGTCACAGCTAAGTCACACTTATCAACTCCTGCCTTTTCAGATTTCATGTTTCGAGAAGGCTTGGATGAATTTTAATAAAACGGTAGCTCGTTAAGACATTAATCCTGCTGTGCTGTCACTTGTTAACGTGTACAGAATTATATGTGGGAAAAGTAAAATAGGAAAAACTAGATGAAAATAAACTGGGCATTAAGATGGAGAGTTACTAAAAGCCTGTATCTGCAAAGACTTATTAAAAACTGGAAGTCTTCCTTTCATTAAAAAGGTTTATTACAGGTTTTAGGTGATAAGTCACTGAAATTAAATAAACACGACAAATATATAGGCAGGAAAACATAGGTAAGAACGTATAATCAAAAACTAATACATAAGATACTATCTTAGAGATTATTAATTTTAACTGACCCAAGAAAAAAAGATAAATCAATGACAAACTCCAATACTGACTAAAGTCATTATCACATTTCAAACAACAGGTTTGCCATTCGCCATCATCTCCACAGAGAAAACACAGGGCCTTTTGTGACACCAATACGGCACATTATTACTGCCAATGCTCTCCGGTTCAGTTGCTTGATAGCCCTGCTATTCAGTCTGCGCCCAAGTCCACATAGTAAACATTCTTCTGAGGCCAGAATCCATAGATACAAGGAGATATTCAGTACCACAGTGGAACTGCTCTGAATCTTTATACTCTACAAAGAGGGATACATTTAACATACAGTAGGTGCTTCTCAAGGATCCTGATATCTCTTTTAAAAAAATCTCCATTTTGAGTGCAACTGTACGCAACAAACACACAAATCAAATTGAGGTGTGTTTGTATGGAGAGCTCATATGTTTTCCATAACTTTCCTAGAAACAGAACAACATTCTTTAACTTGATATACTAAAGCAAGGCGGATGGCATATCAACAAAATACCAACATCACTACATCCTGCAGCCTGTACTGAAAACTCTAAAATGTGTTACAATAACAACAAAACTCATTGTTCCATAATCTAATCCTGTAGGAAACTCATTGTTTCCTACTCATGGCACTACAGCTAAGGCTGTTATTGTCAAAAGGTCCAAACAAGGCACATTCCTCAGCACTTACTTCTTCTAGATGATCTAAAGTGATGTTCCTGGAGGAAAAACAAAATGATCAAAAGCAATCTGTGTGTCAGACCCGGGATGATAAAGTTTCTGCCAGATCTTTAGTAATGAGCCTTGTAAGCACAGACACAGGGTGGACTTGGGTAGTTAAAAACAGTATGTTCATCGCAACACTCACCATCTTATCCAAAAATGAGTTACTTCGAGAGCAACTGAATATATGTTCAGTTGCTCTCAAAGTAACTAATTTTTGGATTGAATTACCTGGATGACTGAGAATCTACATAGACACGACCCATCTTACTTCAATCCTGAGACTGCTTCCTATAAAAGTGGTCAACTTAAAGTAATCTGTGTTTACCATGAGTTTAAAGGGATTCAACCTAATCCTCATCCTTTATCATATAATGTTCCTTAAAAATAAATCACCCAGAACTGTGATCTGGCTAGGATTTCTGCGATGTCAGCCATTTCACTTTGTGATTTTCAAAACAACTCAATATGAAAAGTTGTTTAGAATTATAGCAGACAACATATGATAACTAGTTATGGACACATTCTGTTGAATCACTGTTGTGAGTTGAGCCCTACGCCCTAAAAGGAGAAAGTGAATGCATCAAAGCATTTCATTTCATGCTCATTTCCAGATCATAGTTTGTTGCACCTCTGTTCCCCTTTCAGACACGGTAATGAAGTGCTGTCTGCTGTCTGTGTGCAACGTCGAAGGAGATGAATATCGCTCACCTCTTTTCTTAGAGTCAACTGTGCATGCTGATCTGGGAGACTTGGAACAAAACAACAGATATGTTCATCCACGCATCAGAAGAGGAACAAAAAAACTTGTTTAAAAGTATAAGCACAGAGTGTGTCTCGTGTGGATCACACTTACATTTCCATACCCATTCTGTAGGTCAGTACAACAAGATAAGAATCAACCAGAGACTCTTTCAAAAGCAATAGAAAACAGGGCCATGAGGTACAAATTATCATATGCCCTTTGGTTTTGTGCTGTATCTGTACGGTTTATTTTCTCCCTCTCCATCAACTGTGTTTACAGTGTGGTCCGTGATAGTATAGAATTTATAAGTCACCAGCATTATCCTGTATAGTAATGCCAAGTGCATTAAAGGAATAAGGAAAGCAATGTTGAGAAGCTAACAGATGCTGACAATAACAAAGTTGATCAATACTCTCAGCTCATCGTTTTTCACTGGCTTTCAGTCACACTACTAATTACATCAATGAAAATAAGCATCTACCAAAAAATATCTGAGCAATAAATGCATTAAT
Organism: Paraplagusia blochii; assembly: GCA_016785265.1. Classification (NCBI taxonomy): domain Eukaryota; kingdom Metazoa; phylum Chordata; class Actinopteri; order Pleuronectiformes; family Cynoglossidae; genus Paraplagusia; species Paraplagusia blochii. The sequence continues at coordinate 77,369 of JAFBJS010006942.1, forward strand.
GGGCATTATAATGTTCAACAGTACAATGTCTAGAAAAGTTTTTATATTTTAGAATTTTGATTAATTATGATTATTCTGGATAAATGTATTCTAATGTATAACTAATCCCCAGCAACCATAGAATTAATCAGATAGTAAAAAAGTGATGGACAAAATTACAATTCTTGACCAAAGCTGAAAAGAGAAAATAAGGAAAGCAAGGTTTGAACACAGATACACGGAACACAATTATTATGCCTATGATTAGTACAAATGCAAGTAAAAATATACAAATATAACATATTCATGTAGCATATTCCAACATTGCACATTATAAAATAAAATGCTAAACTTATGTTATCTTTAGATGATACTGTGCAGGCCTTCTGACCTGCTGAAAGATTTCAAAAATATGTTCTCTAGTAAAAATACAAAGTGCATTTGACACAATTACAAGATCATTGTCATGCATTATACTTTATTCCTGCATATAAGAAACCATCTTTATTATGTTGATGAATTACAGTCACAAGAAGTGCAGAAGATGCTAAAATGTGTAAAATAGAATGCATACCAACAAGCTTATAAAATCTCAACAGTTCATGTTTAACATATCACTGTCCAAGAATGTTTCTCAGATATACTGAATTACATCAGCACTGCAGACATGTAAGCACTTTCAGACATGCTTGCACGTACAGCTACTTTTGCATGCGTCATCATAACTTCCTGTTTCTGCCCTTTTTGTATAGGTACCAAATATTCTGTTCATCACTATTTGTAATCACTCAATGTTAACTGTACTATCTTTATCTAAACCAACCTCTTTGAACTTAATTTGCTTTGTATCAAAAACATATGACTTCCCTAATGGGTGAAGTGTGGATTTTTTTTTCTAACAAATTGCCAAAGCAGACCCAACAGCGCTCTTCATTTTATTGTGGTGTATAGTAGGAAACAGCTGGGGTTTGTGACAATGATGTCAAATCGTGATATCATCCTTCCTTCCTTCCTTTGAATGTGTAAAATAAATCCTTTGTAGCTTGTTATAAGTAAACAAGTTTACTACTTGGTGAGATATTATTATTTCTGTCAGTTCTGATATTTACTGAATGTGAAACAATAGCGTCTAACAGCACACAAACCATTTTTTTATGTGCATACGTGTGTGCACAAGGCATCTGAGAAACCTTTTGAAGTACACTGAATCTTCCAAGTACCACTAAGCCCTTTCTCCTAAGGTAAAATACCAGGGCAAAGCCCACACGGCGCCTGATGGCTGGAGATCTCCCCAGCAGATACCTGGTGTTCCCGCTGTCTGCTGTCAGCAGGCCAGGTCAGACACTCAGAACCCTGGAGAGACCAAGATGCCAAAGTGTCAGCTCTCATCCTGTCTAACCTTTAGGTGCTAAATAACACTAAACATGAAGTTTCCTAACTGCCTGCTGTTGCCCAGGAAACCCGCTGGGAACAAATGGCCTTCTGCAGGACGTTTGGAAGAACTTTTGAAGAGAAGGGTATCACTGTCGGGTTTCACAACAACAAGCACATCATAACCAAGGTTATATGAGTCTGTTTGAAAATCATACAAAGTGAGAACCTCTCACATGAAAGCATAAAAGACCGTCAACTGTTGGCAGTCTTTGGTAAATATTTCCTTTCCACACATAATCCAAGAACAGAACTAAAATATTTTTTTTAGAAATGATAAAACTGAATGCTGAATATGTTAAGTGTATGGACTACATCTAAAATTTACTTGAACTTAAGATCATGGGTACAGATGGCAGAAAGGTAGGTGGAACTTGACCCTTTCAGACTGATTGGGACCCTGATGTGTGTCCCCTCCAACTGTCTCTCACCATAATCCACCAAAATCAAAAGTATAGTTCAAGCTGCAACTTCAGCAAAAAAAGTGTGTTTAAGTGTAACACAAATGTAGGAATTTCTACTGTTAAACACTAGCCCTGACATACTGTATATCTAACATTCAGATTTATTATATATTTATAAATAAAACTATTGAAATATAAATATATGTGCATATTTATATAAATATTTGAGTAAGTGTTAAGAATGATATGATATAATACAGTGGAGGCTGAATGAAAGTTTTGGAATGCTAGAGATGGAGCTACCAGGTAGGAGAGGACGAAGAAGGCCAAAGAGGAGATTTATGGATGCAGTGAGGGAGGACATGGAGCTAGAACAAGTCAGAGTAGAAGATACAGAGGACAGGGGGAGAAGGAAATTGTTGACTCACTGTGACAGCCGCTGAAAAAAGGGACAAGCCAAAAGGTAAAGATGCAGAGGCTGAATGGAAGATTTGGCTGAAATAGACTAAATAATTAACCTTTCCAGAAACATAAATAAGTGCAGGGGGTAAGTGCAGATAGAAAAAAAAAATTAAAACTAAAGCATATTGTGCAGGAAATTGGAAGGTTAAATTGTGTTATTATTGTGAACCAAACTATTTTTGTTGGGTTATTTTCTTCTCAGGAGCTACTTGTATTTTAAAACCCTTTTTTACAAAAGGGCAAAATCTGAAGAAAAGAAACATGATGAATACCAATGAGAACCTGTTTTTGTCGGCATCATTACACTGTTGTAGTGTAATGATAATTGTTGTTAGATTAAAATTATGCAACTCTGAAATAAATTACATGAAAATTAGTCATGAAAATGTTTCATATTAACATGCGTTTTGTAATGACTTCAGTCAAGCTTATATTGTAGAAACAGATGTAATATCAATAGAAAATGTAACGTTGACAACAATGTACCAACTCCAGAATCAAATATTAACAACAACTTTTTTGTACCTAAAACTAAGACTTTTAGCAGTGGGAGAGATAAGATGGGCTTTAGCTGAGGCTTTAGTTGAAGAAAGAAAAGAAGTTGAGGCCCTTCAGTGATAACAGATTTAGTTTACCTCACATCATTCATTAAAAATGTTCTCAAATGTTTTGGTCTCATGAACACAGGGTCTGCCCAGCCTTATTCCACACACTGATTCGTACACCAGTGACTTCATACAAGAAAGGTGTGAGGCGTTGTAACAGGCAGCATATGATGTTTGGTGGAGTCCTGCAAGGTTCACACCAAGCAGAAACATCTCCTGTGGGGATTGTTGTAAACACAGAGATGAACCCCAGCTGCTCTTCTAGGTGACCTTCATTACCACAATTAACACGCTACCACTCAGAGACAAAGTGAATCTGACTGCTGTTCCTTTAAACGGGCAGGAAGAAATGAGCAAAGGATGTTGGTGGAAAAAGACAAAGGAGTGTTCAAAAATGTAGTCCACATATGACTGATATTACAGAGTAACCTTTTATATCAATACACCCCTCATCGTCAACAGACTCAAGCTAGCATGGTTCACACCTAGACACTGTGCTTTGCAATACACCACCAGAAGATCGCAAATATTATGCTAGTAGATCATGAGTAACACGTGTCAAAATTCATTCATAGAGAGATAGACAAATGGATACATGGACGGATGGACAGATTGATAGATAGAACTCTTAATTCCTCGGGAGTATCCTTTGGGAAAGCATGGAGATAAATAGATAGATAAATAGATCTATTATTTATTCTTCTTCTTCTTAAAGAGAACTTTATTAATCCCTCAAGGAAATTCCTTCTCAGTATTTTGGGAAAATAAAACCACCCCAATAAATAGCAATAAGTACTCAAAATTCTAAAGTGAGTGTCTATGTTAGAGTAGGAAGGGGTTTGAGTTGACTCTTATAGTAGTGAATCTGGATTGGTCTGATTCATTGACAAAGTCAGGCCAATGCATATTCTACTATATGGAGCCTAATGCTTTGATCAGTTTCCAAACAGTAAGTATGTTCAGTTTATATGAGTTAATATATATTTAACATTTTAATAACACCACTTTAGCTTGACTATTAGAATAGTAGCTCTCTAGCCACAAAATTATGTGCACATCTGGTTAGCAGAGTCAATAGATTCATAGATTTATAATTAGAGAGGAACTTGTTGAACTTGCTATCCTGTTTCTGTAATTGCAGACAAAAGGTGTAATCAGATTGGATGTTTACTGGCTCTTTGTAGAATAAATTATTTAAGTATAACAAATAATTGCAAACATAAGACCAATACAACTAGTATTTATGGTGTCTGCTTCTTGACACATGCGTGACACATACCATACATGTTGTGTGGTCCAGAATCAGTGTAATGCAACACAACTTTAAATTGCAAAGTTAAAGTCACTGGCAACAATGTCTCTCTATAGTTTCCAGGCCTCAAGAAAAGTCGATAGGGAAAATGACTTAGTGTGTAACAGCTTATTGTCTAACAGCTAATTGGCAATTTATACAGGAATATCTGTTTGTGATTCAAAAGATAATCAATGAGGGACCACAAGGCCAAACATGATGAACACTCAGACCATTACCTCTGCATTCCCTCTGTTTTTCAACACCCGCTCATTTATTTACAGGCCTAATCAGCTAGGCTTCAGACGATGAAATCCAAACAGTGCCTAATTGGTTGGTGAGTGGTTGTGATTTCTACTGACAGAAGAACAATATGTTTCCAGACTTTGCTTTCACAACAGAAGTCCTTCCACACTTCTCACAAACCTGTCTGTGGGATGGTTAAAAATTTAAATGCTAAAGAAAGAAAAGAAAGTTAACTTTAAGTTACGTACCCTTGAGGAAATCAAGTAGGAAGAAACAACGTAATAATTTCTAGGATACTAACCTTTCAATACTGTTATAGATAAAAGTAACTATTCGGCTTCTATGGATTAATGGATTTCAAATAGTGTCACTGTACAGCACTCTTGTGATGTGAGTGTGGCTGTTGAAAACTATAAAAGTCACAACACATCTATAGGTGGGCGTATAAATAGAATAATCAGTAAAATTTCACCGCCTTGCTTGTTATCAGGCATTTTGGCTGCAGTAGTCTGCAGAACTTTCAGAGGACTGTGATCTAAAATGTCTAACTTATTAACCTCTAGTTCTTATTCGATAGAAAAAAAAAACAAGATAAACATAAAGACAGCTAAACCAAGAGTGTATTGATGCATTGTAAACTCTCAATACAGTCCTAGCCCATACTGTATACGTTAGGCATAATGTTTCCCCTAACTGTACAGTGTAAAGGAAGCTATGAAATCCATTGTTTTTGCCATTAAGAAAAAATTTTTATTTCAATCCCCCCCCCCCAATCGATTTTGGCCTCCCTAAGAGCATATTAGAAAAACTCCAAACAGAAACACAGGAGACAGCATTGGAAGCTATCCCAGTTACTCATCTATACACAGTGGCTTGTGTAGATATAGCATTGATTGAATGTTCCTCGGGTAGAAGACTCATTAACTCAGCTCTGGAACCAAAATGGTTAAAATGTTGTTGGTGGTGTTGCTGATTTAAAAAGCCATTCCTTACTTTGCTGCAGCAAAACTGTCTATCATGCAGATGGATAACTTGTTAAAGACAAAGAGACCAGGGGATAGTATCAAGAGCTACTCCCTCCATTTTGTCTCACAAGAAAGGGGGAAGACTTTGAGATTTGCTTGGAAGGCAGAATTCTTCTCAATTTTGGACCTGCAGATAAATCCCTTCTGCCCTTTTAGAGCCACTGATAGAGTTAACTCTAGAAGTGCTGGCTCAGCGAATTCATGTGCCCGTCTTCAAAAATCAATACAACTGTCATTGAAATGATATAAGAATCGTCAGTGAACATACGATGGTGAAGTCCATGGAATACAGCCCTGAATTTATCATCTTTGATGGTATTGGCTTGCCATGGTCTGTTTGACGCTCTTTTACAAAAACCAGTCGCCTGCTTTTTCTTTTTAATTCAGTAATATAATGCAAATATAAGCAATATAATATAATTAAATTAAAGAGATTTTTTTCCTTTTAAAAAGGGTTTACAGTTGACAGCACAATTCTGGTTCAATTTATTTCACTAATCAAATAAAATGCAAACCACAGTGATGGACTACAGTACATTTGTGCATATCTTCTCTCTAATGCAGGGGTGCCCAAACTTTTTTGTCTCGTAAGCTACTTTTCAAATGACCAGGCTGAAGTGATCTGCCTAGATTGAAAACTCTAAATATATTTACCTATATAAAGTGGATATTTTACTCTCTACATTAACATATAACATATGTTATACTGTCAGACTCAATACGTATATGATTCTCACTTTAGCCTAGTGATAATTATGCTGAAATAGAATTACATCTCTAATTTTTCTTACCATTGTTGTTTTATGTTATTGCTCAGGATCTACCAGCAGAGATCCCCATCTACCAATTGGGCACCTCTGCTGTAATGTCACAGTCTCTACTTTCAAAAGTAGACTCAAGGGTTTTCTTTTTGACTGCGCCCATGGTGGCGTATAGGTCCAGCCGTAGACCCCATGTGGGCACCATTGTTGCCCTCTATCACTTTCTCCCTTCTTTTCCTTAATCAACTTTTCTATTCTACTATCTATCATTTGTGGTAGACTTAACATCTCTTGCCGTGGACCTTGCGTCCCCGGAGTCTTTATTCTTTCCCTAGATAACCATTGCCCTTCTTTTATTTGTAGTCTTTTAGTTTTTACTTGCTAATGTTTAGTTAGCCCGCCTGTCCGTTCTGGGTGAGGATCCCCTCCACTGTCAATCACCCTGAGGTTTCTTCCTTTTTTTTCCCTTTCCGGTTTTTGGGAGTTGTTCCTCAGCCTGTGAGAGGGTCTATAAGGGCAGGGGCTATCTCTATATAATCTTTTTTTACTCTTGTTTTTAAATCATGCATGTTTGTAAAGTGCCTTGAGATAACAGTTGTTATGATCTGGCACTATAAACAAATAAAAATTGAAGGTCAT
>JAFBJS010006942.1:84583-117721 GCA_016785265.1 Paraplagusia blochii
AGAGGAGGGCACAAAATCAGGAGTGGATTTGCCTCAGGAAGAGAGTGCCAGCGACAGTGACAGCGAGAGAGAGGCTGAGGGAGTGTGTGACGACGTCTATATGACACCATTTCATTCCGACACTGAGGAAGATGACTTCGATGGCTTCAGTTCAAAGGGGGAAGATGAAGACGGTTTACCGTGATTTTTACCAGTATGTTCTTTTACCAGATCTGTTTTTCCAGATCTGTTATATTGTGTTGCTACCATGTTGCTAACGTTTTACTGCCCTGTCACAGGCACCGTTTGGGAAGAAAGTTATATTATTATTATTATTAAGTTATATTATTAAAACTTTGAAAACTCTCTCTGTGTACCGTCTTTCTTTGTAAATATGTTTACATGTTTTAATGTGGGCACATGCGGCTTATATACAGGTGCGGCTTGTGTATGTACAAAATCGGTTTTCCTCTAAAAATGTAGTGGGTGCGGCTTATAATCAGGTGCGCTCTGTAGTCCGGAATTTACGGTAATCTTTTTTTACTCTTGTTTTTAAAGCATGCTTGTTTGTAAAGTGCCTTGAGATAACAGTTGTTATGATCTGGCACTATAAACAAATAAAAGTTGAAGTTGAAGTTGAATGTATCCACATTTGCAAGAACCACAAACCAAAGAGAGATCAAATAAATAAGCCATTTTAGTTTAATGTGACAGGCAGTGAATGGTAATGAGCGCACTATGCTGTAAGATTTAATTTATGTCCAAGCATCTTAAAAAAAAATCCATATTTCTTTTCGAGTTTTAGCCCCACTGATGTAACAAATTACACTTCCTTGGATAAATTATAGACATCAAATTCAGCCCTTAGGTTGAGATTTGGATAATTTCCTCCATTTCTTAACTGATTAATATTGAAGATAGATTATTATTCAGTCTCTCTCAACAGTATGCTTTAAAATATATATACCTAAAGTTACTATTTTTTGTCCTCAGGAATGATCAGAAATCCTCTGAGAAAAACTGTAGATCTGTTGTATGAAACTGCAACTCTTTCTTGTCCCTTTAGTGGTACTAAAATTTAAAACTACTTCAAACGGGATTTAAGATCAAGTTTAGCGCTAAATTTCATGATCAGCTTTAGAAGTCAATGCAATACATCAAACAGGAAAAAGAGTTTTGGGTTCTGTATATGTCCAAAATCCTTAAATATACAGCTAATATATAGTTATTTGCTTGCAAACCACAGAGTATCACTTTATTCTGTCATTATCAGGTTTAATGGAACATCAAATTGCAGGATATATATATATAATAAAGCCTGAATCTTAATTATTCTTGCCATGTTCCTTCCGGGAATATGTCTAATTATGTGAGTAGACAAAAGCAGCTGTGCAGGACAAGCATAAATTCCTCAGCTCTCTTCACCGAGGCTGGTGTTTTATTTAGGGGCAGCACTAGAGGTTTTATATGCCTTGGTAGGTATTAGCAGCCTAGTAAATCAAGCCTTCCCTGGTGTGTAAAATATGTTTCTCTCAACCTCAGTGGTAAAATGACTCAAGTGGTGTGACAAGAATAGCTGGAGAAAGTGTAAAAGTTTACAGTGGGCCAATGCATTTTAATGTCTGGGCTTTTACCTGTGCAGTAATAAGTTCAACACGGTCATTTTAGTTTGGAGGCAGAAATATAAAATAAGTTCTATTGGAAAATGGTGGACTTGATATGATAATGAAAACCAGGCAAACCTGGCTATCTTTATTTCTTTACTTTTTCACATTTCTCTTTTAGTATCCCAAGCTAAGTGTAAATCTTGCCAACTTCCAATATAAAAGGTCATGCGCTGTAACTGATGACACTCTCCTTATCTGGATCAACATGTTTATACATGAGGTACGGTATCTAATGATCAGCTTAGGCTTTCAGTGACAAGCAGTGCCACAGGACGACTCTATAGATTCAATACCATGGTTGTGTGCTAACACAGTGTAAGCACGCAAACTTTTTTGCACCACTGACGGGTTAAATGTCTTATACCGGTTGTGAAGTTGTGGCAGATAAATACCCCTTAATAAAATTAAATTTGTGGTCTTCTGAAATATTTTCCTACCTATAAACTCTTCCCACCCGAATTAACTGTGCACGGGCACAACACGGATTTCTCAAGTGCACACTGCCTATAACTTTGTGCTACCAGGCATAAAAAGTTAGAATCTTGTATCAATGACTTGAGTTTATTTTTGTCTTTGCTGAGACAATATTTCCTAATCAAATATACTTGCATTATTGATGATGGAATCCTAACCATTCTATTGTCAAATTCTTCTGTTGATATGGGTATGGATCAAGTGTAAGTAATAGCCAGATGGGGCCAAAAGCAATCATTATTTCTCTGCGGCCCGGCACCAATTCACCCACAGACAGGTTCCGTTCCCGGACCAGTGGTTAGGAACTACTGTGCTAACAGATACAGCTTAACTGATTTTAGAGAGTTGTAATATGTAAACAACAATTATATAACATATTAGTAATTGAAACATTTAAATGCGCAAAAAGAAATCACAGAAAATTACTATATTTGGCATTTTTAAGTGCAACATCTGGTAGTAATTTAGCTATTCACATGCAGCAGATGTTCCAAACATTGTCAGCCATAATGATGATAAATTATACAGGATGCATGAAGTCAGGATGCAGCGTGGTGTCAGTTTTCTAGCCGTCAGACTCTTCGGTAAGTCCCTGCTTTCTGATAATAATGATGTACGCAGAGGTTAAACTTTTGAGTTACGGACAAAAAGAATTCTTCTTTAACTTTGTATACAAGTTTAGCAACGTTAACATGAACCCTTATACTCCCCAAACAGTACAAGCCAAAGACTTCAGCCCAACATTCCATTTCTGACACATTATTTACAACACAATTATATTTAAACTGTTAAATATCCACTATTCCAGTGATAAGGAACCCAAAGTCAAAACAGACATTTTGCAGATATACAACTTATTTAACTTTTTAGGCCTTACTTAAGACCTTGAAAGAAATACTCCACTGCTTTGTGGGACTAGTGCCAACCTCAGACCACTTTAAAGTGCTTTCATCAGGTAGTGATGTAACCTACGGGACAGAGAGTCAGCTCAAAGCATTTTAAAAATCAATGGGATTTTTAACCAACATCAGCTCACACCAAACATCAGTAGGATGCATAAATGGTGCAACTGACAATGCAGAGGTTTAAGGACAAATTATTTTCTAACGCAACAGTTTTAACTTATCTGGGCTTCAGACCCGCAGTAGAAAGAATCGCACATACTGGGTCATTACAACGCCTTTGTTTTGAAGAGCAACCTGAGGTAATATGTCTCAACCAGGAACACATCTGTAAGCGGATGTAATCAAACACCCTGCCTTGTGGCTAAAATATGACTCATTTGTCCACCACGACATAGCCGTATGTAAATGTCAAACTGATTATTACATTTTTTTTAATAATTATAATTTTCATTTGAATCAAAAGGCCTGTTTCTCAAATTCTTAAACAGCACCTGTTACGGCATGAGTGCCGTCCAAAACTTCCACATATGGGTTTAACGGCAAAGAGAGTGGATCTGACGGGGTAGTGTGAGCCTGCAGAGTTACGCTGTCTGCCTTGTTGAAAGACAAGTCATTAGAAAGTATTCACTCCCAAAAATATTCAGTCTGACCTCATGTTTGCAGAGGCATATCTTTCTCCTACAAGTCTAGATCATATGGAGATCTTGACTGGAGGCCAAAGGCAATAAAAAGGAAGCTCTTCAGATACAAGAGTTCAATGATTAACTAGAGGTCGAGGGACCATTTAAGCAGTATCAGGGAGCATTTGTTTGTATAAGCTAAGGTTAATAGCAGCAGAGCAGATGGTGTCCTGACATTACCTTATTATAGACTACATAAAACAGATGCTTAAGGTAACAAAACAAAATGCTTTTGCATGAAACAAATCCACTATATAGGCAGATTGTGAAAATCAACTTCCTGTCTTGTCTTGTATAACAAGTTGTCAGCAAACATTTATTGCAAACTTCCTCTTTACACTAATATACGTCTCAGTAAAGTATATAAAGGCATACCTAATGTAGTTATCATTTTCTGTTGTACAAATGCTCAATAATACCTATTTAAAGAAGAAAACATGTTGTTTAGAAGTATTTACCTAAATGTGTATATACGTTTTTTCCCCATAACAGTGTTATTCTTTAAGAACAAAAACATTTATGCATCTGTTTAACAGGAATAACTTACTACTTCTTAAATGCACAAGAGAAAATTATTTGTTTGTACTTCTACATATAACCCTAAATTCTCCTCAGTCTTCATCCAAGGCAATCATAAGGCATTATTTCTTATTCGCCAGGCCACATAATTTCTCTGCGCCCGGTGAATAAAAAATAATGTTTCCTTTTGGCCCCATCTGGCTATTAATTACACTTGATCCATACCCATATCAACAAAAGAACAACCACAATAAACTGAAAATGACAGAGTCATTGATACATGCGCATGCACAGTTAATTTGGGTAGGAAGATTTTATAGGTAGGAAAACATTTCAGAACAGCGGAAATTTCATTATATTAAGGGGTATTTATCTGCCACAACTTAATGACCGGGCCAAGAAAATAGTACGAGACATTTACCTGGTCCAGGGCGCAAAAAAGGTTGGGGAACACTGATATAAGGTATAAGAAGTACTGACATTGTGAAAACACTGGCATAGTTTAGTTTCCTTTACTTTAGGGATGACTGATGTAACGTAAAATTGCTGCGACAAACTGGAAGAAGCATTTTGGTAAAATTTCTGGAACAGAAATATTCTGGCAGAACATTTTGTTATCGTTTAATGATGTCAACATATTGCAACATGGAAATGAACTACTGTTAAATTACTCTACAAAGCATTTCTCCTTGGAGAAGCTGCATTCGCTGGAGTAAAAAGACTTGGAGGAGAACTGAACCCAGTCAGATAAAATGCCATGGAAAATTTAGTGCACCGTGCCATGCTGTTATTGGATGTTTATGCACGAAGACGTTGTTTGACAAAAAAACAGAACATCAGCTTATTTTATGGCTGGCTGACTTTGAAAAGCAGGAGCTGTTTATTCTGTCATTACAGCTCTCTTTTCATCGCAGCAAATTTCCTACTCATTTCATTGCTTCTTCAAAATGAACATGAATCAAAGTGGAGATGACCTTGAAGGTTAGGCATTGGGAAACTAAGGGTTGGGGGTTAGATGCAGCTCATTCAGCTTTGTTACTGGGCTGTCAAACCTGTCCAAATTATATATACAATATATGGATTGTATTGTGATTATACTTCTGCCTTTTTTCTAATGTCATTCATTTCAGTTCCCAGGAACTCTTCATGGATCTGCTCCTAACCCAGCCCCGTATCCAAGTTTAGGATGTGGCCTGCCAGTTACAATGTTTGCCCACACCTACTCTAGGTAAACAAGGAGCTGTGGATCAGATTGTGGCTCTGCCGTTAAAATTAGCCAAAATGCATGGTAAGATTATAACTATTTAGTGTAAAATACCACTGACAGGTACAGTAAGTACCATCACCACATCCTTCCACAAGGGATGAGAGCAGTTGTGATTCAGTTATGATTCACCCTTTTTCTAACTTCCTCTAAAGGAGTTTCTGTGTTAAGCAAGAGCTCCACAGAGTCCTTATGTAGTAGTCAGGCATCACCGACAGCAGCCAAGTGAACAAAAACTTACAGGGAGCTGAGAAGAGTCATAGCACCATACCAAATGCCTCCACAACAGCAATTAACATTTCCTTGCTATTAAAAAAGCACATCCTGCAGTTCCTGCTGGAAAACAAAGACAGCCACACACAAATCCATGCACGCTGACAGAAACACACAAATCAAGTAGAATCGTTTCTACTCCAAAGCAAAACAGGGCTTTTTTTTATTAATCCTAACATTTAGAGATAAGGAGTCCAGTATGTATATTGACTTGTCATGTTTTTGGTTTCACATATTTGTGAAGTTTTAACCATTAGAAAACAAATTTGATTTGTCTTGTGACGTTGAACCCAACAGCAGGTGAAGTGTGTTGTCATCTATAACATCACAGTGAAACAGACAATGAGGCGACTGTATTTGTGCTATACATTACCAGAAGAGTAATATTCAAGTAACAAACAAAACCATTTGACTGCTAAACATCCAGATCAATTCCTATTAACTCTGATCCTTAGCCAAGCTTTAAGAAAATAACTTCACTTTTGTTGCATGCAACCACTATAGTTGAGCTGTAGTGGGTCTAAAGTGATCCATAAAAAAAACAAAGGTATATACCATTGTGTAAGAGTGTCATTTGGACATGAAGAATTACAGAAATATAAATCCCAGAAATGTTTTTGTTAGATCAGAAATGCAGTCTTAGAAGGTGGGCAGACAAACGTGGACAAAATGCACAGAGGAGAGGCCTGTGGTGGACAGTTGGGCTTCTGTAGAGGAATGCACTGCAAAGAGATCTGTCAGAACCACAGCAGCATGTACTGATGTACTTTCCAAAAAGTGTACAAACAACTGCTCTGTTTGGAACACACCTGCTGAGACCAGGCAACAACATTTCACTCACCCTTAGTTAGTTTAGAGACCCTCCGCTATCAGACTCCATGAGATACCATCATAGTTATCGCCCTTTTTTTACTTTTAATTTCACTGTAAAATCTAACTTTTTTTTACTAATTCACTGTTACCATAATCACATCACATTTCACTGACATAATATTATTATTTACTGATTACATAAAGTAGATTTGTTAATTTAGGTAATTGTCTGGCCCAAAAGAAGAGTTTGAGGGCTGAATAGTAGGAGGAGCTGAGATGACAAAACCTGGCAAATGTGATGACGGCTGATGTTTTACTGCTTATTTAGAGAGAGACCAGAGCTGAGAACTGTATCTAATTAGCTGAGTAATAGACCTTCCCTGAACTTGTTCAAAGACAAGATTATACTGTATATATGCAAACAGGGACAAGTATACAAACTGAGGTTAAATGGGATGCTTATGTAGAACCAAGTACGTTTTCATGTTTACTTGAAAACATTTTTACGTGCCCACATTTTGTCTTTTCAAATGACCAGACTGAAGTGATCTACCTTGATTGGAAACTCTAAATATATTTACCTATATAAACTGGATATCTTACTCTCTACATTAACTTAGAAAATATGTTTACACTGTCTGACTCAATACCTATATTATTCTTACTTCAGTCCAGTGATTAACATGTTGAGACTTCTACTGGTAGATCCCGATCTACCTATGGGACACCACTGACATAGGTCAACTGAATGCACACACCAACTGTGTTCACATTTGGAAGAAAGTTTGGGTGAAAAACCAGGTGCTCATTCAGGTTATTATTATTTTTTTTACTTTGCTAAATCCTGGCTATTAGACCAGGATTTAGGACCAGGACCTTTTAAGTTCTCTCACCATTATGTAGGGGACCTTGGAAAACCTTTTAACCATTTGTAATTGTAAATTCAAAGATTATTTTTCTGGTTTTTGTCTTAAGCTGAGTCAGTAAGCCATTATCAATATAAAAATCTGTAGTTGGTTTTTCCATCCAACATTGCCTGAATTTCGATAACAAACTGTCAAACAAGCTTGTACTCCAAGCAGAGGATTCTGCTTATATATCTTGCCTAAGAAGAAATCAATACCTAAAAATATGCTGATGACAGCTGTAGACAGTCGATGTGGAAAGTTAAAATGGAAAACTATAACTGTGAAAATTGTGTTACTTGTAACCTTTTGAAAACCCAGTCCTAACTGTATTATTTTTACAATTCATGACTCCTTGTTAATAAAATGATCTAAGAAATGTTGTTGTTATGTACATATATAGCGATCCCAGAATAAGATAATTTAATCATCTTTGGTTATTAAATGTTTGAAATACATTTTCATATCAATTGTTTTCAGGATCACGTACCAAAATACAAGAAGTGAACAGCAACACCAGTCAAGCCTATGCTGTGACATTAAAATGTTCACCAACCTAGAAAAAGAAAGAGGGGTAACATTTTTATACTAAAGTGAATACAACACACATATTATTGTAAACCTTAGGTAGGAATGAGAAACAAACTGACATATTTTTCTCCCAGGGTAGAAAAAGCTATAACAGTTGACAAATGTGTTTTTCAGAAAGGACTCTATGGCAGCTTTAAGCTTCTATTTGACTGAAGCCTCCACTGTTCTGTAGGCGGTCCAGCGTGTTCAACCCTGAGGTCTTGTCACAAAGGCTCCATGTGGGGCCCAGTGATCAAAGAGAAAAGTTACTGAAACTTCATCTTATGGCTTTGCTCTGCAGTGGTTAACACTCCGCTGCAGCAGGGACAGCAAGGAGCAGTGGTGTAGCTGCAACCCTGGATGCATACAGCCGCAATTTGAGTACTGTATCAAGCCTCTCCTTTTATATACAGTATCTTCTTATTATAATGGAATTTTGAAAAATTCCCCAGTATAAGTTCCCATGGAACATCACCAGAAATATTTCACCTCTTTGGAACAATATAAATTTAAACTAGGGATGATTTATCAGTCCACCAATATTAACCGGCCAATATCAGCAACCTTTTTTAAGCAACCAGCAACCTCAGAGCATATCAGTATTGTTTTTTTCACCGATATTCAGAATCCGATGCTACTAAGCTGTGGTCTCGGCAAATACACTGGACTTCCTCATAGGATACTGAGTCAGTACTACTGGCACTTTGATCTGCACGTGATTAATGATGTCATCTTAAAGCGATGACAACAACAATAATGATCAGTGCTACAGTAAATGTCTGTGGCCTGGAGTTTTTTGTGGATAGAATTGTAAGAACTGTAATTCTTAACGACAACAAGAGCTTGTCATGCAAAAGTGGGCGTAAGATTTTAACACTTTATCAACCAGGCGTTTTAATGCAGTCTTGGAAAAACAGCCACTCTTTCCCAATCAAGACACTGGTTTTACTAAACGTGTGGAGTTTCCTCGAGCCAGGCTATGTCGGGAATTGTATTCGATTTCTCAGACATTTGCCAGTGAAACGCCGTTTGGTATGGTCTCTCATATCATCAACGAGAAGAGTCGTTACATTGTAATGATGCTGAAATGTTTTTTTCTCTCAGTAAAGAGGTCTTTTTACTCTTATACTGCAGCTGTTTCTATCTGTGCCCATTTATATTGACTATTGTTGTGATGCTGAATGAGCCCGGTTTATAATGTTAATCAATGTTTTTGGAAAGTTATTCCTTTCAACACTAGACATTTCTTGTTTACATTCAATGCTGCAGAAAGAATCATAGGACTGTTTCAGACTAAATGGTAAAAAAATAAACATGTAACTTTTCTATAACTTATATTGAAGTAGTGTGTTTATGTTGTACGCGGTTATTTATAGAATGCCTTAAATCTGGTATCACACTAATTCAGGGGAAATCTGCATATATCGGTATTGGGAATGAAGTGTTTGCGCAATATTGGTTAATAACAGTATCGGTAAATGTTAATATCAGACATCCCTAATTTAATTGTTACAAAAACTGGCAGCTCTGTGTTGAAGCAGAGAAAAGTCATTACACGGGAACAAGGAAATCTTATCAGATGGTCAAATCAAGTGCCCAACTCCAGGGAAATCTACATGACGGAATAACAGCACGGAGTGCCACCACCTGGGTGCTTGCTTTTCTACCATGAGGCTGCAGGCCTTTTCCATTCCAATACATTTAATTTTCCATTTAAGACAAACAGAGAGGCTGTCAAAGTGTTTACGTCAGCTCCAAACAGTAGAAGGGCAGTATTAGATTCTTCTGTACTTATGAGGCTAAATTGCATAACACCCATACCACATTCTTACTAGAGCTGGAAATAACTCAAACAGAAAGTTTAAAATACTGTAAATTTGTCAAAATGTCTTGTTCTGACTTGGGACCTGGTGTTTGATGACTTGTTTGAAAAGCGAGGCCCTTCACTTCTGCTCCACATATTATGAGCTTCCTTCAACCATGACATGCCAGAGATTACATAACATGGCTGAATGTTTGGCCTCAGGCCCCCACTTTCTCCTACTATAGCTGTGACAGACTTAATGACCACTCTCTGCCCCCACTACTACATACAGACATACACTGGGCTCTCACAGTTAAACACATGCTACACAAACCAGCCCTGGTTCGCCCATATGCTGGAGGCAGAGACTTGTAGTTCAGTTATAAAGTGGACACATAAATGGCAGGCACACACGCACACTTAAATGCCACATGACTAAGTGAATTACAAGACAGTGCCTCCCTTCACTATTGTGTACCCACGTGATGGAAAACAGCAGCTTTGTCATGAGGCAGTAAAAACAGTGAGCAGAGAGCAGCAAGCTATCACCAGACAAAGTTGAGAGGGGAGGGCAGTGGTGGTGGTCAGAAAATAGAGAGAAGTGGTCACAAAAGTGAAAGAGTCTATTCAAATATGACAAACATTGTTTGATTGATTAATATGGACAAAAAGACAGTGAATTAATGAGAGCTTGGCTGCAACATCTTTGTAACCCACAATGCCTCTACAAATACAACAGACTCAGGGTCAGTTGGGTTTTTACAAAAACAAAAAAAAAAAAAACCTGAGAGTCCTAAGCTCGTCCAGCCATATTGTCCTCTTCTGTCCATACAGAGAAATGAGTGCCTGGGACTGAGCCAATTTTTCTTGTCCTGGCTAGCTTATCCACAGTGTAAATCCTCTTCCAGAGAGCAACTCTAAGGCAGTTTAAATTGGCTACCTCTCTACAAGTCACCGGGAATTTAGGACTGTCCCAGTCTCCATTATTCTCACAAGACAGCATAACAGCCCTGCAGTGTAAAGGAATGAGGCGTCTCACTGACAATCACGGCTAGCATAGTTGACATATTGTTCTCAAATTATTTTTAGGATCATTTTAAATAGCAAACATCTCAATTTGGTTAAAGTGATACTGGGACATGTCTAGCTCATCTGCAAATCTGATACTTTCAAGGAATCCCCTAATGATAGTAAGAAACTTTGATTCTTTCTGATAAAATAAATTATCTTTTTGAGTGGACATCTAAATTGCTGCCCTACAGCTCAGCATTAAATTTTATGGAGTGTGTCAGTTGTTGGGAAATGCAACCATGCCTGTCAGATTCAGCATTAGTTCCAGAATTGAGTTAGACATGCTAAAAAAAATAGCTCCGGGCAACAACAAGATGGGAAGAGAGAGGAGATTGGATTTATTCTCTGACCTGAGAGGCAGATAAATGTCATGTAGTCTCCTTGACCACCAGTGGCCAGGAAGGGGATCTTCTTCTTTGTCCTGCGCTTCACCTGTACAGCAGCGAGCATCTTTTCATCGTGGGGTATGAACACCTCCTTGTTGATAGCCGACTTAGCACTCATCTTTGAAGTGGGCACAGGAGTGAAGAGGTGGCAAAGGGTTCAAGAGGAGACAGTGATATCCACTCTTCACTGGAATGAAAAAGGGGAGAAATTAAAAATTTTGATTAGTCATAGAAGTTCACCACCTCAACATCTCAGCTTTGAGTGGAATGAAAGTTTGTGTGTGTACGTGCATGTTGTACATAGAGGATAAAGTAAAGTGCCGAAGATGCTATCAAACTCTACCAATGAATTCATTGTATCTAAAAGTACTGACAATAAATAAGAAAGTCTCGTCATATATATATATATATATATATATATATATATATATATATTTATATATACACACATACACATACACATATATATATATATACAGATCTCAGCTTTGAGTGGAATGAAAGTTTGTGTGTGTACGTGCATGTTGTACATAGAGGATAAAGTAAAGTGCCGAAGATGTTATCAAACTCTACCAATGAATTAATTGTATCTAAAAGTACTGACAATAAATAAGAAAGTCTCGTCATATATATATATATATATATATATATATATACATACATACATACATACACATACATATATACATATATACACATATATATCTGGTCATATATATACATATACGCATATATATATACATATATACACACATACATATTTAATAAATTACAGCTTCTTATACTCAATGGTTTCAATGTCTATATAAACAGAGACAAGCATGACTCACTTTTTTGCAAAATCAATAGTTTATAACAAGATAAAGAAAGTGAAGTGTTTTCAAAAAGAGAACGACGCTCTCTTTTACAGCTAGTCTTTGCCAATGTTCTCTTCATTAGTACAGTCACTTGTAGAAGTGGAATTCCTCCAGCAGACACTCTTAAGAGCACTGTTGACTTCAAATTAAGAGTGTCTCGGTATGCCAGTGGAGTCAGGACAACTGTACACAGGCTACAGTTGTTAAGAAATAGTTTTATTAAACTATAAAGCTCTCTGAGGTGTATGAAGTTCAATGCTTTAGAGTTGTAGCTACGTTGTTGAGCAAGCGTGTCAGTCTCCCCTCTCCACCAGTGAACAAATGGCCGTGCTTGCAATTTACAGCCGGCCAGACACCAAAACAATGCCTTCATCAAACTGGGCTGATAATAAAAAACAGAGCAGCAGACACTAAGTTGTTTTCTATCAATGCAGCAGCAGTGGGCTTCAAAATGCACTCTCAGCAGAACAGAATAACAAGGAGGCAAACAAAGTCAAAGTTCGTCTGGCTGATTGTCGTATAAGTGAAAATCTGCAAGTCTCGCAATCCTCAACCATGAGCACCAAAGTCTTTTACTTCTGGGAATATAAAACAACCTGGAATAAGATGTTGACTTTTAGAAGTTAGTGTTAATGAGTGACTTCTTTTGTAGCATTGCAGTACAAAATGTATAAACCGTACTGGCTGTATATTTATCAGTGATATGGTCCTACGAAGCCTCCATTTAAACACACTAGTGTAACCTCATAAAATACTCTCATAAGTACTTGTTTGGAACTGAACCGTATGCCTCTTTCCCATTCATATCACATGTTCTATTCAAGCAAAGCAAGACTTCACAGTAAACAAAAACTCCAGCCAAGATTTTGTGGAGTAATTACAACAACTAATAAATACTGTATGTCTCTGTGGAATTTCAGACATGTCAAACATCTTAGCCCCTTGTGCGAGAAAACTGACCTAAACTTTATAATTGAAATATGGCCACAAACACACAGTTGATTTGCACTTGAGTCTGTCAGAAGTGTGAGAGCTCTCTCAGTTGGAAGCTGTTCACTGGCGCAGACACAGAGGGGAGGCTGTGAAGAACTGTCTTGACCTGAGGGTAAGGCACTCAAGAAACCTGGATGTGAACTCAAGAACTTTTTTCCCAATACTCTAATGAAGCAACACTAACAGAATCATCTGTTGTAATTGCCTCTACTTCAACAGTAGAAATTTCTGATTTCCCATGCAGGCCAAACAATAGAATGCAACACGATCCCCAATGACGCAACAGTTATGCAATAACAACCCACACATACAAAAATAAACTGTGCACATTAATATTCAAACTCATTTACATATACAGAGTAGGGATGTGTATTGTCAAGGGTCTTACAATACGATACGTTTCACAACACAGGGTAATGAAAGAATATACTGCATTGTACTGTGACGCTACAAGCTTGCTTACTATTTTAGAGCCATTAAATTGTAGGAAAACCCGTCAGTAAAGAAACAAAATTGTTACATAAAATTATCTGAAATTGGAATAGAGGGAACTACATTTGTTTCTAATTGGTAAATGCACATTTCTGTCTGCCTCTTTCTCTCTTTGATGATGGAAGCCCTAATCCATAGCATCCCCGCTTCTTCTCCACCATTCACCAGCTGAGACCACCCCCCTGCAAGCTGTCACCAGGCAGAAGGCAGCACAAATCACCCCTTAGGTGCCCCACTCAGGCATGATGGAAAAGTAAAGGAATAACAGGCTTGGATATGTTAGAGGCTAAGAATGTTGAACACTGAAAACGAACAAAAAAATAAAAGTCAGCCTTCAGGCACTGACATAAATCCAACAAAAAAATGCACGACTTATGGCTCGACTTTGTTGCTTCTTATGCAATGCTCTCTACACAAACAGGGGCCAATGAGCTGCTGAAGAAGTAGAAACAACCAACATATGTCAAAGAATGGTTCATGACATGCTACATTTCCAACCTTCAAAATATTTTTTATTTTTTTGCCTTTGCTTCAAAATTGCTCATTGGCACAGAGCTTGCCAGTGGCACGGAAGCAAACACAGCAGGAATAAAGGAAAGGAGCCCAGCAGACAGGTGGAGGATGAAGCACATAATGTGACTGAGCTCAGAGTGTGTCTTTAATTCTCTTTGGAGTGTCTGTGGAGTCCTCAGTCAATCAACAGCTGGCAGCAGATTAAATAGACATCCAGGAAGGGACAATCAATAATATTTGATTTGCTGGCAAATGGCGTGATAATCGTTTAAGCTATTAGGGGTTAATTAAAAATAAAAAGACTTCACACTGCGTGGATGCACTGCAATGAAATAAGTATATATCTATCTGCATCTACCAGATGTAACTGCATTATGTCACTACTGTGCGCCTTCACTCTTTGTTGACAAAAGGACCAATATGGCATCATTGAGGCACTGAAAATACTTTTGTCTCAGAGACAAAAGGCGACTTATTGTGGGATTGAAGTTAAGTTTGGAGTTAGGATTTGGGTTTAAGCTCTTTGATGGCCTCTGCCAACTTCACATCTTTACAGTCTCCTCTTTATCTGAAAATTGGAAAGCTGCCACTTCGTACACCGCCAGAATTGCAAATGCCTGCACAAATAAGTCAAGGGGTCTTGGACTGAAGCTAAGAAACCAGTCAAAAACAGATGCACTCAGTTTCTCCTGGGAAATTACTGCTTTTCTAATACCAAAGCCAGGTTGCATCTATGCTCTATCCGTGCGCATGGTGTTGATGTGTTCACTGCCCAACTACAGAACTTAGTGTTTCTGAGTTAATCTAATTTTATATGACACGCTAGAGAGTCAAAGACTATTTGTCATGTGTTTAACACAGAATGACACTCAATGTCTTATGGGAGCTAAATGTAGATGTTTTAAGTGTCTCAGTTTTGAGGATTTAAGTTTTAATTTAAAGAATGATAAAAAGTTCATCAGTTTAATGCTCTTTATCAGGTTAAAGAAATAACATTCCAGCTTTGGAATTAAGTAGCCGCTTAAGTAGTGCTTTCACTAAGTTAGCTATGACGCACTTGCCCTGGTAAAACAAGTAATTAGCATGTCAAACTGCTATGAAAAAGTGTCTATATTAGGTTTTCTCGAACTCCAGGAACAGTATTCTGTAAAAACTACAAAACCCAAAATGTGTCCTTTTTTGGATATTTTGTTTAAGGTAGATAACAGACAACAGAAAAACAGTGCAATTGTTGTGCCACTGGAAAGATAAGCTTTGTTAACATCTTAACGTATACATTTTAATATAACTTGCATTTGTTTTTAAGTCATGAAACCCCTGGGCACTTTGCCATTAGGCGAATTAGTGAGATAAAGTATTTACCTGGAAAGAAAAGCAAATCAAGCTGTCCACATAATCATCCTCGGGAAGTAACACACTGCCACTCAAATATGATATGATAAACTTTTAAAACATCTAAAACTAATACTTCAATTATATGTGAAAGTAGCAAAATTCAGATTGTCTTCTGCCTCTGATATATTTTTCATGACCCACTGTTCTACTTTAGGACACAAGCACGCCTTTACACATGATGTCATGATGTCAGTGGTTTTCAGCATTTCCAAAGATGCTGAATACTACAGTACTTACTACAGTAATCATTAAAAGAGAGTACACTGTCTAGACTGACTTCTTTTGTGGTTTAAGTCTCATCGTGATGACTTGATTTGTTTGTTTGTTGTGTTGTTACAGGACAAATAAACACATTGTACAAAAGTAAATAACAATCTATGTATAAGGAAAAATTATTTGCCAGTGAAAGAGGTTTAATACTTGGCCGGACTTTGATAATGTACCAGTCCAAAACTGCACTTGGGAAATCAAATCTCCTCTCTCTCACACACACACACACACACACACACACGCACACAAACAGTTTCTTTCAGTGTATTGTGAAACATTAAGTCATAGTGTGTTTTTCCCTCTTAAGTTGGTGTAAATGTTGCACAATGGTAAAAGGAAAAAGCTGTGTCAAAAATAAAATCAGGCTGACTTTTATGTTGTGGTTTTCAGACAGCTGTATGTCAAATACTGAAGCTCATGATACGTTACTAAAGCCATTTTAGACACAGAGGAATTTTCAATTTAGCTTGAGTCAAACAAATCTGATTTGCTGCCCAGTGCAGACTGTTTACTTGGCAGACATATGAGTAAACAGTATTAAACTCTGTTGTGTTAGACACTCTGACACAGACAAATCTGGGTTTATCTTTATGCCTGTCCTTCACTTTGATAAACCTTTATTTGTTGTAGACTTTTGGGATGAAACTGAAGAATCATATCTCTTGAGATCCAAGGATAAATGTTCCTTTTTTCACTATACTGCATAACAAGCACATGGAGTAGCCTTGGATTAGAGCCAGTGTTTGTTAAGAACATAAGTGGATATAAAATTAGAATTAATTATTATTACTAGGTCAGTCAAATATTAGTTCATTCAAATACCCATAGCTGTACAAACACATGTCCATACAATGACCCGATTCTTCCACAACAGCTGTACCTACATACTTTTTTTCACTATAACCAACTATCACTGTAACTTGACTTAAGAATGCCATCAGTACAGAGATATTTAAACATTTAAATTTAAACATATCTAAACAAAGATAGAAGGAAGATAACGTAAGAGTAAATCTGTTATGATATTGGGTCGTATAACCAAACATCTGAACTACAGGAGTCAAACTCTGGCCCGCAGTGTTGTTAGACAAAATCAAATGTGCTACAGTAGGCCCACCAGTATGTAGACCTTACATACTCTCAGAATTTGTTATATTAATGATGCATGTTTTTTGTTCTGGCACATACATTTTGTTCTAAAGAAAGATTTACATTGAAAATATTCTGAAAGGACAACAAAGACAACAAAGATAGAATAAGAAACAAATACCAATGATGTGTGATTTTTTTTTTATTACAATTTCTCATGTGTTGATACTAATAAGCTTTGGCTGTTCCAGCTTCAGTGTATCCACATGAAAAAAAACAATATTTCATATCCAGAGAGAAGGGAAAACATGCACGTTTATAGTTAATTTCTCAATATATATTGAGTTTGACTTCATGCCAGTTTTCATTTCTGTCCTGCCGCAAAATTGAGTTTGACACCAGGATCTAAAATAAGGGCTAAATATTAGATTAAATTCCTTTTTTTTTCCATTTTGATTCACACCGCAACAAAATTTGGCCTCTGAATTTAACCCATCATTAAAGTGACCATTGGGCAGCTTTTTGGCGCCCAGTGTGTGGGGACGATACCATGCTCAGTGCAGCCCAGCAGTAACTTGGCAGTAGGGGGATTCAAACAGGGGACCCAAGTCCGCTTTCTTAACCACTAGCCCACCACTGCCACCATATCTCACCAAGACTAAGACTTATCGCTGTACTAAACCCATGAAAACAAGTATAGATGACAGAACTCATCATCAGCAGTTACAAAAATAAATCCTACATACCTGTAGAATGGTATGTCAGAAACAAGAAACAACCCTTACTGTGATACAACTGCCATGATTTAGAGAATATGGACATTTATGAATCCAACTTGCCTGTTAGCCAGACTAAGATAAGCTCTGGTTGTAGAGGAGCTCATTAGAGTATGTCCGGACACTTGTCAATGAACCTAACCCAGAGGAGTTCTTCTTTTTCTTGACACAGTGAGCTCTAACATGGGACATGAGGCAAAGGACAGTGACACACAAATATATATCCTGGTGTCCTATTGTTCTCAGAAATAATATGAATGACTCAACTGCTATCGAGGACTATGTGAAAAGCCAAGGAAGTTGTGTGTGACAACAATCAATAAATAAACCTCCAAATGAGCCCATTCTCAATAGCCCAGCACCTCTGAGTTATAAAACATTAGGGAGGAGCAGAGATGTGGTGTGTAAACAGTAGAAAGGCAAACACAGAGAACTAACCAGTGTCAACCAGGACTGCAGGGCTCATTAACAGTCACTCAGTAACAGCCTATAACATTAACAAGAGTCGGGGGAATGTATTATCAGCCAGTCTGAGGGTGAGCTTAAAGCAGCTGTGCCGTCACAGGAGATTGGAGGTTATATAATCCAGACCTACACTGGTATGACAGCCACATAAAGACAGACATAACTTGGTCCAAGATTATATTTACAATGCACAAAAAAAAAATCTAACGCAAGGATAATGAACATGTTGTCTCTGATTTAGATTCTTAAAGGACTCACGTCTCTCGACAGCAACACTGGCAGTCGGATTTTAACCTCCACCTTTTAATTTTATGTGCCACTCTAAGAATGAGGTTCTGGGTTTTTATGTCTGCCTTCAAGGATTTTTGTCCTCTCTTCCAGAGATCAAACAAGCAGAGGGGGTGTGTGTGTCTCAGTGGGCACACAGACAGCGAGCCACTGCTCTTTGACAGTTTACATCACACTAAAGCAAAATCTAGTAATGAAATACCCACTTTCACAAAGAGCCAGAACAAACCAATGGCTAAAGTATAAGGTATAAAGTAATAATGGATCATAAATGAGTACGATTGCAGAGACGGGAGGCAGGAAGTCCAGATTAGTAGTAGTATTAGTTATAGCTAACATGAACCAAACGTTTTCCCAGATCCCAGCCTGTCAGAGAAATACACCAGAGACAAGAGGGAACCGCTGGTCAGAGACTTCCATTTTTGGACTTTTAAAGGAGCTCTGCACAAGATTTACACCTCTGTAATGTTCTAAAGAAGACCATCACATTCTATGGTAATGTTTGCTTCACTGAGACAAAAAAAATCATAAAAAAAACGCAGGGTTTTTTCCATTTGTTTAACATATGCATATTTTTGGATACTCTGTATACTGCTTATTTTTCCATCCTGTACTATAAACCATGTCAGCAAAATGTCTTTTGATGGAAAAAATGAGAAAGTATCTGACACTCTTTTATTCTTTAATCTCCTTTCCTAACAGCTTCTGATTGGATGGCATGTATTTCAAAACATCTTTCAGCTCTAATGGCTCCTCAGTGCTGGTGCACTACAAAGAAAATGGCAGCACCATTGACAAATCTCACTTAACCTACATAATAATAATGGGAAACAAACTACATGTGAAAACTGATTTTTTTTGTTACGATATGAAAATAATAGTAAAACCATTACAGGAATACATCTGGGAACATAGAGCTTTTAAAGAAAAGGTAGTCACACAGCCAGTACAGAAAATGTATTCACAATAAGCTATAAATGGAATTTGCAAGCTTTTTACATTTGCACATTTTCTGTCACATCCCTGAGAAATATTACTTATCTTAAATACCAAACCTTTATTTTACATCCATGTATCTGCTTCCTATCCTTTCAGCTTGTCCCTTTTTCAGGGGTTGCCACATTTTCCATCTCCCCCTGTTATCTATATCTTCTACTACGACTCTGCCTCTATGTCCTCCATCACCACATCCATCAATCTCCTCTTTGCCTCCTACCTGGTAGCTCCATCACTAGGATCATTCGTCTACTAATGTACCCACTGTCCCTCCTCTGAACATGGCCACACCATTCCTTCTTTTTCATCTTTTTTTTTGACTTATCCCGTTTTTCAGGGGTTGCCACAGCGAGTCAACAATTTCCATCTCACCCTGTCCTCCGCATTCTCAACTCCAACCACCTCCATGTCCTCCCTCACCGCATCCATAAATCTCCTCTTAGACCTTCTTCTCCGTCTCTTACCTGGTAGCTCCATGTCTAGCATTTTTCTCCCAATATAACCACTGTCCCTCCTCTGAACATGTCCAACCTATCTGAATCTTTTTGTTGTCTCGCATCATAGGTTTGGCAAAATGCTTTTACGCCTTCTTGACACAACCATCACCATTTATCCGGGCTTGGGACCAGCACTAAAAACACTGGCTTGTGCTCCCTAGTGGCTGGGTTATTTCCAAACAATTCCAATCTGGCTTTTTCTCCAAACCTTCCTGTCTGTGTTGTCCCTCTAATCACATCATACCTGATCCTGTCCATTCTCGCCTCTCCTAAAGAGAATCTCAACATCTTTAACTCTGTCACCTCCAGCTTTGTTTCCTGTCTTCAGTATTCCTAGTGTCTTCTCTATTCCTAGTGTCTCTAATCTGGGCGTAGAAAAAGTTTTTTTTTTTACTCGTGGGCAAAAATTGGTCCTTGAATTGGCCGAGTCCAGAGCAGGAAGATGGATCAATCGATCAAACGAAGATGGTTTGCATATAAATGTATAATATATGTATAAAACCTAAAATTGTAAATACCCTTTGTGATGTCATCTACTGGAGAAATCTATTATTGCTGGGAGAAGGCAAAAATATAATGATAATGTAAATATATTATTCAACTTGGACAAGGTTGGCGGGCCACATTTAAAAGCTCAATGGACCGCATCCGACCCCCGGACCTTAGTTTGTCCATGGCTGCTCTGATTCATACATCATGGCTTGTCTCACAAGGCTCTACTAGAATTGTCCAAATATTTCTATAGATATGGAGACCACAAACGAGCCATTGCCATCTGATGGCGTCACGGTTTTTTAGTAGAATTTATTTCCACTTTCTGGTTAAGTCCAATAGTTGCTACTACGTGACTTTGTCCAGTTCTTGTTGACACTCCTTGGTCTGTACTCAGTAGTACCTGAGTCTGTGGTGGTGGCAGGTACAGTGATGACTGGACAGTGTTTGTACGGACAAACACTGACGTTCCGTAATTTCCCGAGTGACACTCCTGAGGGATTAATAAAGTTCTATCTATCTATCTATCTATCTATCTACAGGAGTGCAGGTCATAACACCTAACGACTGCACCAAACGGACAACACCCATATAGTGTGAATGATAATATTTGCGATTTTTACGTCAAGCTAAAGAAGAACGCCTTGGCTGTGGGATAAAAGATAACATTTGACTCCAAAAACAACAGCTCTTATCGAAGTTTCCGAAGAAATGTGACGCAGTTAGCCTCACCTGCACTTTATGAGCCAAAACCGGGTAAGAAACCGATTAAATTGTGGGTTTTTTTACCAAATTTTAACTACAAACATTTTCGTTAACTACTTGATATAACTTTCGTCGTGTAGTTTCCCCAGTGACGCTCAATATAGCCATAACCGTTCGAAAATTCAAATTAACGGTTTTCAGATTAGCCACCTGCGCGTGCATGATTATCTACAAAACTCAGGTGCGCGTTCACTCTTTCCTCCTCAACCGAAAGAGAGAAAAACGTCATGTGAAAAGCAATAATGGACAATTATTTTGTCGGTTATGTGTTTGAAAGTTCTTCATCTCTATTTTCGTACCAACAACTTCCACAATTCTTCCGTAAACAGCAGTTTCCATGTAAGCACTCCGTACTCACCGACGTGTCCCAGCGCCCGCCGTCCACGTGCAGAAGCCGCGGATCCGAGCGTTAATTTTCGTCCAGCTGCTGTCACACTTTACTCTCCTTTCATTGCAGCTTCTTCCTTGTTATTCGCTGGCTCTACCGACTCAGTGGGTACATTTCGTGTCCAACATCCTCGGTTTGACTTTCCTGTGTGTCCCAGTTGTTGGTTTGTGAGCAGCAGCCGGTGGAGAGTTTGTTTCTCTCTTTCCTGCTGTCTGTTTCTGCGGGGAGACCGTGCGTCTGGCTGTGCCTATGCGCACGAATGGAAAACCAGTAGCAGGTTCCCAGCCCTCACACACAGTCAGAGACACAAGCCGAGCCAATCACGTCGTACACTGTCACAGCTCCACGTCTGCACTCAGGGATGGTCTCCTGCGAAGAGATCGTACAAATACTCAGACTTAATGGGAACCAGAGTATTGAAAAAAGTATCTTGTTTTTCTGTACTATGTGAAGCAGGGGCGCTCCAACTTTTTTCCAGGATAGAAACTCGGGGACCCACGTGTCTGTAAGATAATATTCCAATAAAAATGTTTATAATGATGACTGCATAAAATGACTTCAGTGACTTAAAGGTTTTCTGTGCATATATTTTTGAAAACAAGACAATCAGTAACTAAACATTCAAAAGTTTAAATTTAAACGTAGTAATGTCTTCTTTTCTTTTTCTTTCACCTTGTCTCTTTTTCAGGGGTTGCCACAGCAAGTCAACAATTTCTATCTCTAACTCCAACTACCTCCATGTCCTCCCTCACTGCATCTATCAATCGCCTCTTTGTCTCCTACCTGGTAGCGCCATCTCTAGGATCATTCTTCTACCAATATAATCAATATAACTAAAATTACTACTAAAAATGTAATATAATAATTTTGACGGGGGGAGGCAATTTCAGTTGAAAAGTGTCTTCTGTTCCAGTATCATACATGAAAAGTTGTCTCATTACCAAATGTTATCTGACTAATCATGATTATGACAATTATTATGATTAGTTTAATAAAGTCACTTCTCCCCGTGAGTGATAAGATTTAAAAAAAATGCAACATTATCATCTTATTGAATATATCGTGATTGATGGAACAACTGGACAAAGGTGTCAGGAGTGATCTGTGATAGAAGAGAGTCAGCTAAGGTGAAGGGAAAGGTTTACAGGACAGTGGTGAGACCAGCCATGATGGAGGGATTTGAGACACTAGGAATAGGTAGAAGACAGGAGACGGAGCTGGAGGTGGAGGAGTTAAAGATGCTGAGGTTCTCTTTAGGAAAGACAAAGATGGACAGGTTCAGAGGAGGGACAGTGGATACATTGGTAGAAGAATAATCCTAGAGATAGAGCTACCAGGTAGGAGACAAAGAGGAGATTGGTGGATGCAGTAAGGGAGGACATGGAGGTAGTTGGAGTCGCTGTAGAAAAAACTGTAAAAAACTGACAAGCTGAAAGGAAGACGTACAATATGATGGCTTTACCCAATCTGGAGACGGCCGTCTTTGAATGACTTCCCAGTCTATTTCCTAACTCCCAGTCAGCACTATGTGTACTAGACGGTCTCACTATTTTCAACTATCTGTTAGGGCAGGTCTCTGCTTGTAGTGGTCTGACTACAAATCTCAAAAGATGACTCAAGCTTCAAGTATCTGTGATTGTAGATTTTCCCATCGTATGTCAACGATGAAGCAGTAACTACGACATTCCCCTAAAAACAGAATCAGAGTCACATGTGGGAAAAGACTAATTCCACCTGAAACCTCTCTTTCTATCCCAGCAGCCCTGCATTGGTTGTTTACAACTGGTCTAAACTACCAGCAGCTGCTGCTGACCACTTTTTGTTTCTATAGCCATGCCAACAGAAAACTATTCCCCTGGAATTCACACACACGCACACACATGCAGTGTTAGAACCAGTGAAAGTGTGTGTCTGTAAGAGTAACTCTCTAACTGCAAACTATGCCACACTTCTCTTGCTTCCTTATTTCAAACCCCTAATCTTCATTTTTGAACAGGCTTGGACACTGACCACCTCCACTGAGAAGGTTCAACTTGAATGTGCTTCTGATTTTTTTTCTCTGATTTCGTTGCAGATGATCACAGGCGTGCAGTTGAAGAAAAAGAGGAGTGTTTACAAGCCATCAATATTTGTCATGATAAGCAGGCGGGCAGTTTGCACCACAGCAGATGTCCTTGGGTAAGTAGAGAAATCGATGGTATTAAATAAAGCATGATAAAGGAGGAAGAAATCCACTCTAGGCAGATAAACGTGTGTGGTAATCAGTGATGAATGTTTATCATTTGGAATGTGTTCACATGTTCGTGCTACATCTGCCGTAACATCCCAGTCGGATCTTGAACATCTCCGAGGATCTGATTGTATCAATTAGTGACTCCAGTTCCGTTTTGCGCCGCAACATCATCGGCTTGTTGCTAAATAAGTCTTCAAACCAAAACAAAAACTCAACAGACAGAAGGGCAATAATCAAAAATGAATGTTCCTTGTTTCTTCAGCCCCTGAAGCTTCTTCTAGATCACATTACAGTCTGTCTGGTTCTGTGAGTCTGTGCTGCTGAACCATCTGGTACCACATGTGGAAATAGTTCATTTCGAGAATTTAGCTCAAAGCACTCTTCAGAGACAATATTTGGTAACGCTCACCTTCATAAGAACTAAAATGATTTACATACACACTCCTCTGTTGACGTGCACATTTGGATCTGAATGGGAGGACTGTTTTGGAGCAATGTATGTGAGGCCACTGGGACCGTCATGGAAAGTTGTTGGATACAGAGACTATTCTCACTTTAACGCTGTAGAAATACTGGTTCTATCTACGTGTGTAAACACACACAAAGTAATGAGTAACTTTTTCCAGGTAAAGAGGTTAAGATAAAAAATGCCAAGGGGGGTAAAGCTGATGGAACTCATGGAAACACATACAAGCAGTGAGGGTTAGAAAGGGCACTAGCCGTTTCCTGCTGAAGCAGTTTGGGATTTCAGACGGTTTAGTGTCTCCAGGGAAAATCCTGGCAAGTTATTTCCGCTGATGAAAGAAGCAAAACGCAGAAGTGGAGGTTTTTTGGTTTTTTTTTCACATGGCACCACCAGGCTCAGTGTGCAGAAGGACACTGACACACTAAATATCCCAACTGCTCGTTACTCAATCCAACACTGGAGTCGGAATTTGGAAATAGGATACACCACAGAGGCGGAAACATCCTCCAGGTTTTGAACATGTGGCTGGAAGTTTCCGAGATGTCTTATAGGATTGGAATCCTGGATAACAGTGGTGAAAAAATACTAGGGATTTAGAGTAATCCTGGTAAATTACACCTGATATAAAATACTCGATGTACATCGGCCGACCCATCTGGCAGCAAGTATAGAAAAATACTAGAGCTGGAAAAAAAAGTGGGGGTTCAATTCATATCCACCAAAAAGACATTAGCTAAGACCATTCTGGTAAGGACCTGGGGATAAACTATAGCCAACTAAAGGCCAGAAGATGTGTAGTAACCAAATGTCATGGAAACAAAATTGGTCTTATCCATTTATCAAAATCATCCATCCATCTTTATCTAGTACTCAGTTACCGGATAGGGAGGACAGCAGTACTAGTCCTTTGTGAATAGTTTTTGGGGTTGGTGAGCTCCCATGAAAGGTGGCAACCGCCCTAGCCTGAACTTACTTAATTGAACCCTAGACCCAGAGACATTGCCTCTGGTCAACACATTGACTAAGTCTTCAAACGAAATTTACATTTAAAACTCTTTTTTTTAAATTAATAGCTGCAAAAAATAATTTGTTCTGCTTGATTTTTTTTCCAAAAATTCCACATAAAAAGTTGTCAAGATGGCATTATTTTATTTCATGGTATGCCTCAAATAGCTTAAAATTTTGGTTCTAAGTTACCTGCCCACTGTTATTAGATTTTATTTTCTTCTTCAGGCAGACAGTATTTGTCTGTCACTGAAGCACAGCCAAAGACAACATTATTTGTTATAAAAACTCTTCTACTGGATGCTTCATCTCCTCTTCTCCCTGCATCCCCCTACTCGCGATCCCTCTTCCCAAAGTCCTGGAAAACATAAACATCCTTCCAGCCAGTGACATCATCAGGACTGTGTGACGGCTGCTTACATGTGGGAGAATGAGTTTCTTCAGTCGCCGTGGTGAGCAGGATAAACACGGAGATCTGACGATGGAGGAATGGAACGGAGCGAGGGACCCCTTCACTCCAACCACCAGCTGCCTCTCATCGCTCCCACAGCCATACATTTCTAAATGCTCCTCTACTCTCTCCTCATCGTCTTTTATTTTTGCTTTTCACTTAGACTCTCTGCTGCTTTAATCACTCACTGAAATCATGTGGTTTCTTATTTACTCTGCACAGTGTGAGGCGTGAAAGACACACATCACACACTGGTAAGAGAGCAGCGTGAGCTGCTCACAAGGGAGAAAAACATCTCAGTGTGGTCAGGGAGGCATGCATAGAACTTCAGGCAGTGTGTGTAGCAAGCAGAGAATATCAAACTGAAGTTGTTTGGTTTTCTTTCATCAGAGCTGTCCTGTGTGGTGCACTCTATGTGATTCAGCATGTTCAGGGAGGGTGGATGTGTGTTTAAGGAGGGTGGGGCAAAAGGGGGAATCCTCCTGTTTAAGGTTCACTCAAGTATGGAAGTAAAAGGGTGTGCAAGGATGAGTTTCGCCCCAAACATTCACTATGGGTTTTTTGTTTGTCCATTTTCTTAGAGTTGATTAATTTAAACTA
The DNA here is from genome assembly GCA_016785265.1 of Paraplagusia blochii. NCBI lineage: Eukaryota > Metazoa > Chordata > Actinopteri > Pleuronectiformes > Cynoglossidae > Paraplagusia > Paraplagusia blochii. The sequence continues at coordinate 110,925 of JAFBJS010006942.1, forward strand.
TGTGCAGAGTTAATTAACTTTACAGGACAGTTGTGAGACCAACCATGATGTATGGTTTAGAGACACTAGTAATAGGTAGAAGACAGGAGGCAGAGCTGGAGGTGGAGGAGTTAAAGATGCTGAGGTTCTCTTTAGGGGTGACATGGATGGACAGGATCAGGAATGAGGTGAATAGAGGGACAAAATAAGACAGGAAGGTTTGGAGAGAAAGCCAGACAAGACAGATTGAAATGGTTTGGAGGAGGGACAGTGGATACATTGGTAGAAGAATGATCCTAGAGATGGAGCTACCAGGTAGGAGACAAAGAGGAGTTTGATGGATGCAATGAGGGAGGACATGGAGGGAGTTGGAGTCAGAGTACCTATAAAGGTTATTAGAAGTGTAGGATTTGACTTTTACATCCCATTTATCTTAGTTCAAATGAACGATTCCATCTTTCTGCTTCGGACTCGGCCCAGTGTCCAACTTTAGGACCAATAGTGGCCCTGTTTGGCCAAGTTTGGCCATGCCTGGACTAGAGATTAAACCACACTCTTGTCTGATGTCTGCAGAGAGATTGGCTCCTGCCTGTGCCCACAACCCTTGTGGGGTTGACGACAGAAGACGAAATGTTACATCTGTCCAACACAATCTTCCAAAAAAACGATGAAAGCCTGAAATAGTTGCCTGAAAAAACTGAGAAAACTGAGGAAAACAAATATGGTTTGCAAATGTAATTTAAGTAAAACACAGTTGGAAGGTTGAAGCCTTGACCCCCCCCAAACAAAACACAACCAATCTTGCATCACACATGACATGAACCATTTCCTTATATGGAGACTGGTCCGACCTCATATAATCATCTGTCACGTCACTGCATTCTCTTAAATTATCTTGAACTTCCACAGCTGCAGCTGTGCTGTAGGTTACAGCAGGTGCCTGGAACGTGAGCGAAGTCTTAACACCAGTAAAGGAGTGCTCTGGAGTGTAGAACAAGAAAATAGTCCAGACCGGGATCTGCCTTTAATTTACTTGCAAGTGGGTGATAACATTTTTCACACATGTGGCTTCGCAGTGATCACATTAGTCTCACAAAAAACACTCAGATTGAAGAGCTCAGAGCTAAATAAATCCCCAACCCTTATTTACTTTAAGACGTTGTATATACAAGTTCTATAGAAGTTCTATTAGCTTTTCTTGAGGTACTTTGCTAATCGCCTACAGTACAGTAGGGAAATTGGAGTCATTTTGTTTACAAAGCAAATAAAAAACAAATTACCGACATCAGTCAGAACCACTTTTGTGGCCATGTTGACTTTGCGAGGCATGTCCGTCCAACTTCAGCTCTGAGTCATCCAGGGCTGTCATACATAGTTATTAGATTATTGAATTTATGCACATGACCTTCCTTGGGAGTGCTGTAAGACAGAGTCCTGTCACATCTTTGAAGACGAACTGCCAACATCTATTGATGTAATGGATCATACGGACTTCATTTTTTGACATCAATAAAACCTTGGTTCTGGAGCCAGTGTCTGGATCATCTCATTGCTGCCGAAGCTGCTAATTGTTGATATTAACCATCCATCACGTGGATCTCCATCATCCTCCAGTCATCCGGATCAATCATCAGGCAAGAGAATGAGGCCAAGAAAATATCTTCTCATCCCTGTTTTGAATTTTGCCTTGATGATAAAATAAAACTTTATTGTTTTGTTATTGTCATTCTTGCCCAATAAAATCAGAGAGTGACATTATGAGAAAAGAAGAATCTGTTGAGAGGGAGGTGCCCCATCATTTTCATTTCTTTCTTAGTAGGAAGCAAGTAAAGAGACAAAGGAGAGGGACGCAGACTGAGCCCTGCGGGATCCCACATGAGAGGGGGACAGTGGAGGATACAGAGAATCCAAAAGATCGACCTGAAAGGTCTGACTTGAACCACTACGGTGCTTTGTGGTGAATTCCAAGCCACTGCTCCAGTCGTGGTATCAGAATTTAATGGTCCAATAGATTTTCATCTCTCTCAGACAAGCCAGATAACACTGTCCAGAGGATCTAAAACTAAATTCCTGACTCGGGATGTGGTTAAAGTGATCAATGTTGGGTTAGGTGTCGGCCAACAGAGGGAAAAAAAAGAACCAAAAGTGATTCATCAATTTGAACTTCACTGTGTTTCCATATCCATCGTCTTCCTTCTCACCACAATGTTGCCCTTAAAGACTTTTGGTTCAAATCCAGTGCCACAATAAAACAACAGAATGGATTTACTAATGAACAGTGTTAGGAACAGGAAATAAGTTGAAATTGTATTTGTAACAAAGCCCAGTAGAAGAACACGAGAAATTGGATGGAAACACTGAGCTGAGTTTTCCTCATGGTGCCTCATGCTAACAGTAGGGAAACATTCAATCCTGCTATTCCCACAGGGCCTGACTCAATCAGTGAATGAAAAGTGGATTTTCAGAGTGAGAACCGTTCTCAGAATGCAAGCTTCAAGTCTCGAGCTCTGTGCAGTCAGATCTGAATAACTCAAAGGGCATAAGACTGTGTCATGGAACCACACGCACCATTAACCACCACAAATATCTCAATCATGGCAGCCTGACAGATGAATGACTGACGTCCACACACTCTGGTTTGGTGCCGTGGAGTTTCTCCGTTCACTATCTGCAGCGAACAACACATGGAGACATGAGACACCTCGGATGTCTCCGTCTAGGTGGAGACTCTGTCACCACTGCCGTTAATTTATTTCCCATCTTCCTTATCAGAAGCAGAGACTGTGTTTGAAAAGTGTGGATGATTTACGTTTCCATGATCCTTTTTTAAATTTTTTGTGCCAGAGATTCCAAACAAATGAGATAAAAACAGCATCAATATTTTATTTTCTCTCTTCAGCTGATGTCACTTTGTGTTTTTAATGGATGTTTTATAGTCGACGCTTTGAGAAAAACGTCTGCATTTTTTTTCCATTTATTTTTATCCAGCAGCTTATGTTTTTGCTGAATTTGTGCTACGGTGCAATGTTGTGGTGCGAGGTTCTATGTGAGATATAATTTGATATATATATAATATAATCGAAATGATCTAATTTATTTTTTAAGGGGAAAATAACAAAATTGATAAAAATAGATGGGAAAGCATTACAGACAGTGGAAGTGCAGCTTCAAATATCAGCCTTGAGTCCAAAGCATTCCGTGGAGTGCAGCGAGGGCGGGTGGGTTAAAGACGTTGGTTGATCTTGGTGACAAATTATAGTAGTTAAAAAGCTGAAAGTTTACAGAACAGCACTGAGACTCATGGCTTGGTTGGCAGACAGTTGAGGACGGAACCCAGGGGGCAGTGATTCAAGTGTTTCGAGATAATGTTAGAGAAGACATGCTCAGAATATCACTGTAGGACCTATAGTTCAACTTTGACTTGTTTGTTGTGCCATATCACAACAACCGTTATCTCAAGGCAATTTACAAGCAAAAGAGTCATGCTGCAACACGTAAATATAGGTAAATATCCCCTGCTGTTATGGACCCTCACACTGGCTGAGGTACAAACCCCAAAAAAACTCAACAGGGCAAAAAAAGAAGAAACCTCGGGGTGACATACAGTGTTGGGGGTCCTCACCAAAGACGGACAGGGGGACCGCAAGGAGACAGACAGAAGCAAGAGGTCAAACAAATTCCATTGAAGTTTCATAAAGACGACTTTAACGTTGTTTGCAGATTAAGACAATTGATCCAATCCATAGCAGAGTACTGGTTCAAGTTTACCAGCTATAGCGTCCAGGGAGAGAATTTCGAGAATTTGGAGGCAAAGTCACAGCTATGGGATTCTAAGGAAAATAGAGACTCCAGGGACATGAGGTCCCAGGCCCAACGTGTTAAGAATCAAAGGGAGAGAAAGATGGAGGAGAGCAAGAGAAGACTCAACGTGCCATGAAGCCCCCCGGCTTTCTTAACCTATAGAAGCATATCTAGGACCCAAAGGACCAGCCATAGGCCAAACATGGCGTCTACGGCTGGACCTGTAGGCTTCTATGGGCATTGTTAAAAAGGAAGGTCTTAAGTCTAGTCTTGGAAGTAGAGACTGTGTCAGCTGGCAAGCGGTTAGGGCCTGGTAGCAAAAAGCTTTAGCTCCAACACTAGATTTGTGGAACCACAAGAAGGCCTGCACCCAAGGAATGAAGTGTTCTAGTGGGTTAATGGGTTTTATCAATTCCGCTATACAGAAAGACTATATATACAATATTAATCAATTCCACATAAGAGGAAACAAGCTGAGTTTGTTCCCAAATATCAGGGGGCAGATTAGAATGATCCCAAAAGACAGCGATGAATAGTTGCTCAAAATTAGTATTTTCTTACAAGAGTGCTGCAAAATATTACATTGGGTCAATGTTGTGACGTTAGTGATATTAGTGTTGCATTGGATGGTGAATTCTGTGCTATTGGTATAATCTGAGGTGTGTTACATGGCGGTCAATTGACAAATCCTTCCACGGGGCCCAGAATTCTTGACAATCAACAGATGACTTTGGCGCAAACCAAAATTTGTACAGTTGTTTTATTTGTGTACAAGATGGCATCAAGTTGCCATACTTTATGTTGGCATTAAAAAATATACCTTTGCATATTATAACAAGTCTTTGGATGAAGTATCTGGTTCCAGTTGTCAGGTTTTACCCCCAACAGTTTTCGTCCCTTCCTAACCAGATACGATTTTGTATCAGTATGGACATTTTGAGCACATGAAAATATTTACCTAGCTTACATGATGAAACCCAAAGTCCAACAATTTGCCAACCTTTAGCAATATTAGACTTAATATTTTTTCGTTTTTATTCTCAGTGCTTATTCTCTCTTTCTCTTCGAGCTCCTGGTAACTCTGTGACTCCCCACCCACAACCTCCAGATACCCGTCAAAAAAGCTCATTTAGCAACCAAGTGGACAGAGCCCTCTGAGTGCCACTAAAAATGGATGCTTTTTCGGTGGTTCCATTAGTTTTTTATTGTCTGAGGGCAAGCAGTGTCATTCTGAAACAAGGTGGGGCTCATAACCCAGCAGAGGTGAGTGAATGGTGCGCAGCTAACGTGAGGGCTTATCAAAAACCGATTACTTTTTATGTCCTGATTTCTGGGAACAATTTGGGACAGGCACAATGGAAGTGGATAAAACTGAAAATGAAGGCGTCAGTGAGATCCTGAAAGTTGATGTTGCCAATTCAATGGGGAACAGTTTATAAACATCTGAATTTTCTCAGTGTAGCAACTCCAAGCCAGTGAAACTGAAATATCCCCCTAGTGGCCCATTGGAGGTTCTGTTTGCATCTACAAGTAAAAACAATCAGGGGTTTCCACTGATTTTTACAATGTTATTGTTTCTGACAAAAGCATCTCCATGGATTCAACTTTTCCTTTTAGTTAGGAGAGTCATCTAATCTCCTCCCTGCTCCTTTTAAAACCTCAAACGATGATAGGTTCTTCAACATCCAGGGACGGAATTGACACACGACATACTCACATGTTTGTTCCAGATGTCACTTCCTTAACTACGGCAGAGCTCCCTGAATTGCATTAACAAGGGTGAAAAACAAGATTTCAGAGAGAGGCGAGACAAATTAGACAGTTTCGTGCCACGGTGCTTAAAGCCAAACGTCCCCAGAGGGAGAAGAAGAATTCTTTACAAAAGACTGCAGCCTAATTGTGGAGGAGAGGACTCAGCTCAGAAATGTTGTGAGACCACATTCAACTTGTTTGCATAAATTTGAGTACGATTGTTCGACCGTGGAGTTCCTGCGAGCAGCAGAAAGTGATGATGCAAGTATCTGGACTCATAACAGTCTCGTCTAATTTCTTTAAACGCCCGGTGACGTGACCTCATCTGCAGAGAGGACACCCTCAAGATCGGCTCTGGGATTAATGATTACAATAAATGTTAACAGTATCTACATGATGTCAATGAAGGTTCTCAGTCACCCTGATCAAGGTTAACAATCCATCAACACCCATCTAACGACACAACTTTAATGCGTTTTACGATTTGCCAAGTACCATTCATTTGTCCATTGATCTGTTTGTCCAATGCCAGAACTGAGGGGCATCACCATGCTGTGAGACTTCCTGTGGGTGGTGAGCCCACTGAAAGTTATGTGGGTCGATATGGTGCTATGCTCAGAGCACCTTAAAACCTGATGCCTTGCAGCCCGAAAGTCCGCTTTCCAAGTAACAATTTACACTTTATTCCTACCATTTCTTCAGTATTAATGTGTGGAGAATTTTGATAGAGAGTCAGCTAAGGTGAAGGGAAAGGTTTACAGGACAGTGGTGAGACCAGCCATGATGGATGGATTAGAGACACTAGGAATAGGTAGAAGACAGGAGACAGAGCTGGAGGTGGAGGAGTGGAGGAGGAGATGCTGAGGTTCTCTTTAGGAGAGACAAGGATGGACAGGATCAGGAATGAGGTGATTAGAGGGACAACACAGACAGGAAGGTTTGGAGAAAAAGCGAGAGAAGACAGATTCTGATGGTTTGGACATGTTCAGAGGAGGGACAGTGGATATAGAGATGGAGCTACCAGGTAGGAGACAAAGAGATTGATGGATGCAGTGAGGGAGGACATGGAGGTAGTTGGAGTTAGAGTTGAGGATGCAGAGAACAGGGGGAGAAGGAAATGGTTGAGTCTCTATGATAACCCCTGAAAAAGGGACAAGCCAGAGGTGCAGGTAAAGGTGAAGAAGAAGAGGAAGAAGAAGAGGAAGAGGAGGAAGAAGAAGAAGAGGAAGAAGAAGGAGGAGAAGAAGAAGAAGGTGAAGAAGGAG